>NJRQ01000453.1:88734-119443 GCA_003063805.1 Aphaenogaster ashmeadi
ACCAAGGTGCTTGGTAACATTAACCAAGCCTGGATTTTTATAACCAAGCCTTTCTTTCAGTGTACAAGAAATGAAATAATGAAATTTGATAAATGAAAAAATGCAATTTTTGTTACGCTTTATTAATATAACGGTTATATATCTTTAGTGTCGTATACTAAAATTTCGATTTACTAGGTTGTGCTTTGAATAAGTTCTAAAAGCTCGAAGGTATAACGCTCGTGAATACGATCCATGAATACGATATACGCTGTACACGGCTACGCAAATTTTATTTCGTGATTATTACAGATTCAGGGATTCTTTCTGCACCATCCCGCTCGTATCGCAAACAGCACTCGTCGCAAATACGGTCGTGTCGATAAACCCGGGCACTTTTACGCTCTCGTTCTCTCTCTGGTATTCTGTGATACTTCGGTATTCTCATTCGCAGGCGAATAAAACGAGATCCTCGCTGCGAGCGTTACGCGAGTACTCGATACGCGGCTTCGACACGCAAACGCGTTGCATGCAATCCTGATAAGAACCGTCTCCGAGGCGCCAGGATTCTCGCGGACGAGAATTATCGTCGGTTGCGCCCTGGGACCTTTCCCGAGTAGTTTTCCGAGTCGAGCGGATACGCGCAATTGAAACGACACGACCGCGACGAAGAGCCCGACGGCGTCGTCACACGCCGGTGGGGAAATCGAGAGTAATTTGAAGTCGCTTTCTTCGAGGCTTGCGTGGGACAACGATCCCGGCGACAGATTAGCGTACACGTCCTCCGACGTTGGTCGTCGCGTTCCCATTCTGCCACTCGCACGCGATTCCGCAGACAGGCAGACAGGCTCGGCGAGATTGCCGCAGCCTCTTCTACGTACGAGCGGACTAAACGTCCGGGATGAATGGCGAGGGGAGATTCATTTGCCTTTCGCGCGGCACGTCGCAGACAATGGCCGGTAACCACTTGTCTGCGGGGATCCCCTCGCTCGATTCAGCCTCCGCCTCCGCTAAATCGCGCCGGGTCGATAGAGACGATCTTTTCCCTGTCTGGTGAACAATACTAATCCTGTAAATTCAGCGCGGTCGTAAAAATCTTCCTTGTAACAGAACTTCGTTCGGTCGTTCCGTTTTATTTTACAACTATGTGATTAACGTTTCATACGCAATGTAGGAAACTTGTTTTATCTTACATATAAAGCTTATCTTTCAAAGCGCGTATCAAGAATAGATAATGATACCTCTATTTCCGTCGTACTATGAACAGGTGACTTATCTGTTGTTTTGTTGATTAGTCTCACCATCTCGAAAGTCGCGCCTCTCTCTATAAAATAACTCATTCCCTCTTCGATTTAAAAACAAGTATAATTCAACCATCGATATATAGTACTGGATGAAGCATGCGGCGAAATTTCTTTGATCTTTCGTCTTGACGGTCTTAGAAAGAGAGAAGTATATGTTGGGGCAGAGATCTCTCTTTCTACTATTACCCTATTGGTCGAATTTTGTTTAAGGAGAAGGGGAACAGTAGCGTATTCTCTCAACTCGAAAACCTCAGTATTCACTCACAATCAGTATTATAACCTATATGTGCACAGAAAAAAAATGCTGTTGCTTCAATTAAACGTCTACGTCACGGGCTGCCACAAATATAAATAGTTCATTTAATTGTATTATGATTGGACCAAATATCTAGATTATTCTTTTAATAATGTAAATATTTGGTCCAATCATACAATTGAATTAACTATTTATGTTTGTGGCAGCCCGTGACGTAGACGTTTAATTGAAGCAACAGCATTTTTTTTCCAGTGTGTTAACGCTGCAAAACGGTGGTTAAAATTGGAATTATTACATATAAAAGTAATAAATATGGTTTCTCCATGTGTGTTATGTAAATATACTACTCTCAACAAAGATGTATCAACTCATTCGTAAGTAAAATTTTTGAGTGTCTCATGGCCCCTGATCTACATGAGTCGCTACTACCCCAACATCTTCCTTCTCTTTCTACGTCTGTCAAGATGATGTCGATCCTATGCTCCATCCAGTACTATATATCGATGAATTCGACGAACGAATTCATTGATACTTTCGACGACCCGGAACATCCTAGAGAACCAGATGAGATGAAAGAAAAAGTATACGGTACTTAATTTACCCGCTTTCTCCACACGTGTCGGAAATCGTGCGGGATTGCCTCGCCATGTAGAAATGTCAGTTCGGAGCACGTGCTACGTGCCGTGCCAGATGAACAAGAGATTTCAGGACGCCGCGCGAACGTCTCATTCATGCTGAAAGGCGATCACGTAATCGGTCGTAATTTCGCTGCAGTTTACATCTTGCATTTATTTCCAACGGAAGAGAATAACGCGGAAATGTTACGCTAATCCTCGATCGGTGGATGTTAGCGCCGGCTGTTACGCAAACATCCGGTTTACGCGTCGCAATATTATACGAGATTTTACGTTGTACCGAGCGCGTCTTCACGCGACTTCGTCGAGCGATTTCATCCTTCTATCCTGTGAAAGATCCTCTCACACGTACCAATACGGCTGGGGATTGAAAAAAGTCACCGTTAGGTTACGCTTTTTACTTGATCAGTAGACACGGTTCGTATTCGTAATATCAGCGTTACGGTTAACAATCTGAAAAAATATCGTGAAAATAGCGCGAGACGGATTAGCCGGCAAATCGCTCATTCCGATTCGCAATTTCAATGCCGAAATGATCGCCATAATCGTTCGTTGTATATCACAATTCCGATGTAATTTAACCCTTTGTAAATGTTGATGTAAATTAACTCTTGATGTGTAAATGAGAACCCTTTGCGGTCCTATGTCAAGTTGGACTCTACATAATGCGTCGTAGTAGCCTATCGCATAATTCTTGAAGCATTTGAACCTGCACGCGATTATAATTGGCAAATAATATTTTTGGGATCTCCATAAAAATTCCGTCAATAAATAAAAATTTTTTTATTCATGTTAGACCGATCGATTAGCTGAAGTTGAGGACGAAATACTTGATCTTCGGTCATTTGCGAGAAATAATTTGGACGGGGGAGTTCGAAGGGGTTAAGGCAAATATATATAAGATATATATAAGATATACGAAACTTGTTTCGCCGCTTAAAGGCGTTCCATGCGAGGTACATAAATATAGAAGATGCTGCTACACACGAAGGCGCGCATGCCGCCGGTCGTGATATGCCACGGATCCAATCGGCCGCGGCTGGACTCTCTTCTCTCTCGACCGCATCCCGCGATCGGGTCCAGACGTATTCGCGCGTAGAAGGCGAACGATAAATAAGGGGATTTATGGCGGGTCTCCCTGAGCCGTGAAATTCCACATGATGAAACTGTAATATCGCTCCGCGAGATTTTCGAACCACCTTCTCTCGACGTATTTACTCTCCGTACCGTGTAAGACGGAATGCGCGGCTCGATTTGACGTGGCTGCAGGTATTTCGAACGTAATCGACCGCGTTATCTGGATTAGATCGGTCGTCAATCTATGACTCGCTCGCGCGAAACTGAGAGGAGACGGCGATATGCAAAGAGTCAGTTTTATGAGAAACGTATTTCCCGTATTTTGCTAAACTCGCCGCAGGTAGAGGAAATAAATTGGATCTTTTCAATCTATGGTTCGTTTATTAATGTCTGAAATAAAGTACAGTATTAATGCGAATTATTGCAATATTTAAAATTTGTACTCTATTTGTACTCTCTGTAGTTACTCGGTAATAGCGTTAGGCCCTGCGCACAATAGAGGAATATTAGATATTAGGAATAGGAATTAAAATTTTAGAATCAGTTGAATGAATATTGAACGTAATGCACACAATGGATATTAAAAAGATATAAGACATAAATGTGTTATATGAAAAACAACGTAACTTATCATTTATCTATAGGGTTCATTGAGGAAACTGATGCTAAAACTCTAATTCCTATTCCTAATATCTATTATTCTTCATTGTGCGCAGGGCCTAACGCTATTACCGAGTAACTACAGAGAGTACAAATACAGTGTACAACAATTACACTACGCTACAATAAGTATAAAGCAAAAGATTCTACAAGACACGAGATTCCATTCCGAATGTTGCGATCAGGATCGCATAAAACTGATATCGCGCGATAAATCGATATGGGATAGTTATACGTCGGCGTAAGTCGGTACGCGGCGCGGTATGCAGGTCGGGCCCGAGTAATTCCGCGTTTACGATCGGCGTAATCGGGTCGTCGAGTTTCCCGACGTCGCGTCGGTCGGATGCTGAGCGCGGAGATGTTTCCCCTCCCCCGCGTGCACGTGCACGAGCGTGATCTGCATATTCGCCCCGTGCAGCCTCGGTCGCAAGTCACCTTTACGGGAAAACGCGTACGCCGAGCGAGGCGTATTGTGCAGGCGTGCAATAATTCACGTGGAGTTACGTACACGTAAAGTTACGCGCGTCACGGTGACGGACGTGGAAATGATCGCGCGTTCATGCTGCGGCATGGCAGTTCGTGCACGAGCGAAAGCCCTATTTCGCCAGGTCGGTGCCTTGCACACGTGTGCACGCGTGTGCACGCGTGCACGCCGCCACGGCAAAAGTTAACGCTTTATTTACATCGTGTGCGCGATATCGACGTGCGTCGAAAGCCCGGCGAGTCGAATCGTGCCGTCCCACGGGACATTAACAATGCACGGCGCGCGAAAAGAAAAATCGATGAAAAATCAGGTTAACGTTTATGGAACCTGTTTCCCGGGGGAGTCAGGCAGCGTAGCGTTACGTTTGAATAATGTCGCGCCGCGAAATCAATGCCCTTATTGGATTTCGGAAAATATGGCGGAGTATCAATCCGTGAATTATGTAATTAATCACTGCGTTTAATGGATATTAATCATTTACATGTAAATTAATCATCAAATAATAATTAATGACCTAGGCGTATTTTACCAATGTAGCTGTATCGATTTCGACCGAGCTCCACTTTCACGCACGCCGAGCGCGGCGCACACATCATTCGCCCCTCGCATTTAACTCTGAGCTACATTGTAACCGATCGCGGGATTTTCAATAAACGTTTACGACGCTGGTAGTTGAGCGCCTGAATTTGTTTGAAATTGTAACAAGGCATCGCGGAATTTTACATAAAACAGCCATTAAACGACGCCGATATCTTCGGCCAATAGAGCTTGTCACAATTAATGTACCAATGAATTATTAAACGCGTCATTTTCGTCGTGTTAACACGACGAAATTATATAGCTTGGGAGATAATCAAATGCACATAAAGTGGAATAGCGCATAAAGTGGAATATTTCACTCGTATAAGCACATTTACGATCTCCGACGTAAAGAAAAAGAAATAAGTAATGAATCACGGATGTGATTTTACTCTTTCGAAAAATTGAAATCTGGTAGTGCGTGCGTGCGCGCGTGGGCGTATGTGTGTGTGTGTGTGTTATTTCTTTTGGCAAAGAAAGATAATTATAAAGCGGCGAATATACGAGTCAAGCGCGGTAAGTGGTGCGCAAAAATAACTTAAAAACCAATCCTTGAATATTTTAAATAAAGATGTATTGTACGTTTCGACTCATCCTTCGAGCCATCTTCAGCATATCTTGGTTATACAAAAGTGCATTGTGCGGACCCTGGGGCGAAAACTCTTTTACACGGAAAGAATGGTTTTGCTGAAATATTTAAAAATTTGGCCAAATACAGATCTGAAAAATAATTTTGCTGGATCATTAAAATAATTATGTAGGGCGCCTAAAATAGTTGCTAGAATATCAAAACTTTTTGCAGCATTATCATTATGTTGGAGTGTCCTACATAATTATTTTGATGATCCAACAAAATTATTTTTCAGATCTGTATCTGGCCAAATTTTTTAATATTTCAGCAAAACCGTTCTTTCCGTGTACAAAGGAGATGTCAAAATATCCGAGCTGCTGAGCGCGGATACAGTGGACATGGTTTTAACTGTGAATTTATTTTAATTTTTAGTCGACGAATATAAGATGATAGATCAAATGTAAAGGGAAAAAACTTACCTCAGGATCGGCAATTGTCGAATATAAAATTAAGTATATAGTAACGAAGAACGCAAAATGCTATAGCACATTACAGAGGTACACGTGCTCGTTAAAAAGATAAATAAAGATTAAAATTCACAGAATTAAAACAATTGTCAAAAGTATTAAAAGCAAAAGTAGACGTTAAATAATTTCGATTAAAACGTGTCACATTTGTGTGATGGTCAGAGGTAAAATTAGGCGGCACAAAAAGATATAGGTCAAAAGCGTATGTCAAAATATAAATAAATAAATACAGATATTATCAATATAGATAAAACAGACATTATAAATTATTATCAGCGGAAAGATATGCATGGTGTAAACAATCAGTGTCAGACTGTAAATTCAAACCGTTACGTTGTCGTGTAATGTGCAAAACTTCCGAGATAAGACGCTTATAATGATATCTCTCATGATCTAAAATTTTTACGCCTTCCCAATCAAAATTATGACCATGCTGAATTCTGTGATCAGTGATCACAGAATGGGCAGAACTGTTTCTATGAATATGGTTGCGATGTTCTGAAATTCGGGTTTTAACTTGTCTTCAGTTTGCTCAACGTACACTGTAAAAAAAAGATGTAATATTACTTCACTGTTTATGATGGAAACTTACAAAATCACGTATTTTCACAATAATTGTTGTAAAAATACATGATTTTGTTACGTTTCCATTATAAATAATGTGACTTTTACACTTATTTACATATAATTTTTACACTTGTTCCTGTAATTTCACATACTTTTTTTACAGTGTATGACGCATCACAATCACGACGAGAAATCTTATATACAACATTACTCATCGAGGAAATTTTATTTCTTTTGATTAATTCTTTAATATTTCGAACAATCGCTGAAGTTCCAATCCACGATTCCGCGATAGCCGCGCTTCAGATTATGCACGAAAAAACGTTTGCTGAAGTATCTAAAAATTTAGCCCGTTACGGATCTGAAAATAATTTTGTTAGACCATCAAAAATAATTACGTAGAACGCTCAAAGATGATGATAATGCTACAAAAAGTTTTGCTATTCCAACAACTATTTTGGGCGTCCTACATAATTATTTTTGATGGTCTAACAAAATTATTTTCAGATCCTTATCTGGCCAAATTTTTAGATATTTTAGCAAAACCATTCTTTCCGTGTGCCAATGAAGAATTTCTCGTGGGCGCGCTCATATGCACGTGCATGCGTGCATCGCGGTCGTAACCACGGATGCGCACATTTACATTTCGTTAGCTCAGTTACACGAATGGACAAAAAGCGACGAGCGGGATTAATACCAGGATTATATTACATCGCGGAATAAAATTTGCGGGAGATTAAATCCGGAGAGAATAACGCGGCTTTGCGCATTTCGAGAGTTCCGCGCGTACGGAAAAGAAGTATTGCGGATGATGTAGCGGATTTTCATTAGCCGGCGGGTTACAGCCGGCGTCTGAAAGTGAAGCAGCTCGTGGCTGCTCGCATCGTTTTTCCATAATAGGTCCGCGCGTATAATGAAGTTCCTTCCCCAAATGATTGTGTACGAGCCACGGATAAGGGCAACTAATTCACCTCGGGAGATGGTGCGCACGCCGCGGTTCCCGGTAATGCAAAAGCCAATTGCGTAATTCATAATAGCACGCGATTCATGTGACAGCGTAATGGAACGGCGCAACGAACCGGCAACGTAACGAGATTAATTCCTCGCCGCTTGGCTTCGGTCCGGCGAATTGATTTCTGGAGAGTTGGCCTTAACGCCGGAGCTGTGTTAGTCGAATAAAGAAATTCGACACGATTCATTATAGAATAGTTACGCTCTCATTGTAATCAGTTTTGATCCGCGTTGTGCACGGTGCATCGGTATATTTTACAAGAATTTGAAAGGGATTGGTGAGGAAATCCTTGCACAATCTCGATGGGCGGCAAGAGAGAATATTTCTGTATTAAATTCTCGCTCTCTCTCTCTCTCTCTCTCTCTCTCTCTCTCTCTCTCTCTCTCTCTCTTTCTCTCCCCGTGGGTGTTGGAGTTTCTGCGAGCGGTATTAATATCGCGGATATTCGTCCGTATAGCTTGGCAACCGAGAGAGCGGGAACAAAGAGATGCCTTCTCACGCATTCCAGATTTTGATGTATGAATACGTGCCCTTTATGTACTTCAAGTGCGGCTTTATCTTGCCTTCACTCAATCTTAAAGTCCTCCACCGCGCGGACAATTTGAAGAATGGTTGTACAAGGAAAGTCGCATTACTCTTCATACCAAACGTAATAAATTTTTAGCGCATTTAAATTGGTGAAAAATTAAAGGTTCGTGATAAGTGACTTTGCAGAAAATTTTTATTGAGAAAAGATAGGAACCGCGCAAACACTTATAATCGAATCTGTAGACGTTGATGGAAACATCCCGTATAAATGCATAATGATCTCATTAATGTCCTCTAAAACTTTTTATAATTAATATCTTCACTTGTACAACTTTTAACGACGCCAATTAGCGTATTCCGTTGGACGTATCAAACGTGACTGAGCTCACGTAAAAATTATCTGAAAGCAAACTTAGAGTGCCATTTTGCTATACTAGTGAAGTACTATGGAGCGATCTCGTAGATACTTTCACGGCTCTAATTGGATAAGTTCGTACCGAGAGTAAGCGACGAATGACGATAGACATCGATAGTTCGTCGCCAATTATAAGTCGCGGCCAATTTTGTAACTGCAAAGCAGCTTGAATACGCGCGACTTGATTGCTGATTGTCGTGTGCGAAACGATCGACCTACTCGACTCGATTTATTTTCGACAATACCGACCGACAGCGGCGACTCGATTCGCGACACAAAGAGACCGGAGGAACTCGTTAGACAGCGTTTGTTAGGCGAGAGCGTTCAACTTGGCGGATGAGAGAACTCGAAGGACCGTCTATATAAGTGCCATAGAAACTTTGCGCGTGAAAACTTCGCCAAGGAAAGACGAAAGAGACGCTAATGTCTTATGAAGCATTCGAACTCTCGTGACTTACGTGAATCTCTTCCATCGAGAAATGTTTCTTCAGCACTGTTTTTTTGCCCTATATTAGCTCTTTTGTAATTAGCGATCATTCTCTTATTTTAGCTTTCTCCTTCAGATATCCCAGACAGCACACGGATATCCGAAGGACATCCATAAGATGTCCTTTAAGAATATTGAGGATATCCACAGGCCATCCGTTTTATGTCCTTCGGACATTCTTTGAACATCCATGGTATATCTGTTTATGAAATTGGTGGACGTCGAATGGACATAAATAAATAATGACGGATAAGCTATATCAATACATTTTATTACATATAACCACCAAGAATATCAAGTATTTGCATTAACTTTAGAACTGAACGAAATTGTTATTGTCAAAATACATCTCATTTACTTTCACACCTTGGAGCCCGGGCAATTTTAGGGACTCGTCTTCGAAAAACCATTTCGTTAAAACATGAGTGAAGACTTTTATAATGCTGCGTCTTTTATTCCATCTTGTATGGTTTTTTACTTACGAGAAATACGAGAACTCCGCGTCTATCTGGTGGTGGTGCTGCGTACTGCTCGCGGATGTAGTGGATATTATATGGACATACAAACTTGTCCATTTTGGGATATTCCTATAGTGTTCACAAATGTATATCCTATGGATATCTTTATAAGGTCCATGGACATCCCGACAAGAAATGGACATAAAACGGATGTCCATAGGATATCCTGTGCTGTCCGGGAAGTTAAGTGTAGTTGTAACGTAATTTAATTAGACGGTTGCGAGATACCGATTTTTTCCTGAAAGAATAATAGTCAATTCGAGTAGCGCGAAGTCCGCGAAAAATGTAGATAAGCGATTCCCAGAGATTGACAATTGGAAATCCCATCGCGTAACTCTAGATATCGTGAGTGCTGCAGTTTGCATACGAAGGAGATAAGGTACATGTAGGTAGATAGATAGGTGGTCCCTATCTCGGAGAATGTACGCGCTATCAATTCAGGGCTGATGATTCGCTTCCGCCTACGCAGCCTCTTAGTCATTCAACGCAGCTGCCGAATAACAAACAGATGCCACTCCACAAAAATTCACTTCCGCCATCTTGTCGCATACATACTCCGACGTGTTGCATACTGAACTGAGAGCCATTGCGTGCTTCACGCATGGTCGCGTGATATTCCTCACGTTGTTTTGCGATCAAAAAACAAAACCGCTTCGCAAACGAAGCTTCCACGCGGCATGAAAACCGCAAAGATTTTATGATTCTATATCTATTCTACTTTTTTTTATATTGAATTTTAGAGCAATCAAAACGTAGCTATACATATATACGTTACAGTTAAAACTCGAAATCCATTAAAACTCGATTCACACAATTAACTGTGTACCCAATTCTAGATTTAGTTAGTTAAAACTAGTATTAATGGAAGAGCTTTGCTGCAAGTAATTTTAACTCAGTTAAATCGAGTTTTAATGGATTTTCGGTTTTGTGATTGTAACATATATAACATATTTAACTAGTTAAAATTGGTATTAATACGAAGAGCTATATTGGAAGTAATTGTAATCGAGATTTAACTGCTTTTCGGGTTTGTGATTGTAACACGTATAAATAAAAAAATTGTTTTAATGGAATTGATATGTTTAAGATAACTAGCTACTGTCGCCGTCTGCGGCGATAAATTCGTCATTCTTAACGAGCGCGGAGGGTCGTTAAATTCCACCCACGTGTCCTCAACTCACTCACATCGTTAGTCATCCTTATTGGTGCACGTCAGTTACGAGCCATTAGCAGACATTAATCGTTGGGAGCGTTTCAAAGCGCGTTCGAATAAATGCATAACTATCTGTAACATGTGTCGCAATTTCAAGATCACTCGGCGATACGCGGGCATTCTAGATTTCAAATACGTTGAGAAATTGCGACAGCATGTTTTATTTATAAACGATCGGTAAATCCGCGGTTAAATCGAGTTCGCTGTGCGAATATCGATGCGATTCGAAAATAAGTACATACTCACATTATTGATGCAACCGATTTCTTCTATTTGCGAAATACTTCGCTTCCTCACGAGCTCATTCGTTCAATTTTACTGCACGATGCGATTTCCTCGGAGGAAATTTACCTGTGCCCGAATGGACGATAAACGCGCGTAATTATCTCAAAGCGAAAACAGGCTGCACTGAATGATTAATTATCGATTGACGTCAGCTGGTTATATAACTGGGAGCGTCGTAATATCTGTTGTCACCGCTGTAGCAATAAGCTCGCATACATTTTGAAACACGTGTAGCCTTTAAAATAGCGTTGAAGCTATTACCAGTATTCTTTGCAGAATAAAAAAATACGCAAAACAATTTTCTGTAGACTCAGGGCTTTAGATTTTAGAAGCTTTTAGGTACGTAATTTTCATATATATTTAAAAATGGAAAATGAACAACGATACTTATTGGGGTGAGTCACTTCTGAATATTATAAATAAGATAATAATATATGTAAAGATAACGTCGCGCTGCGTAAATGGCAGTAAGGTCGCACGAAGTTTTTTTACGGTCTCTAGGAAAATGACGTCGATTAGAGAAAACGTTTTTAGCTTCCTCGTGTCAAAAGTCATGCGAAGCACTTTGTGTCGTGGGACTCGGGGAAGAAATCATTTGAGTAACCTTCCGAGTGTATATGGCAGCAAAGTTCTTAACGATATTTGCAAGTCTCGAGCATTTTACGGCGACAATTACGAAAGATTCTCGCGCCAGTACAGCGAAATCCTTTCCGTGCGAAAAACCGCCGACGTTTTAAAAGATTGGGTCTCATCTTAACTCTCTAACAAAGATCTGGGAACACCACATTACTTGTAAGCCAAAAGTGACGCGTGCTGCAATCGTGCAGCAGTGAATTGCGATTATTATCGCCTTAAATTGAAATAATGATATCCATTTGATCTAGTAGTTATATGAAATTTATGGGATTAGTTTTTGTAAATCTATATAAATGGAAATTGAAATAATAAATATATATTTTATTTAAATGCATTATTAATATAATTATAAATTGTATAATATATTATGTTTATATTTAATATATATAAAACTTAATCGTATAATATATTATATATTATAGCTTAATAAGTTATAATATAAATAATTTTCTAAAGTTTTAACGGCACAAAAACGAGCGCCCGTAGAACGTGCTAGAACCAACTTTGCCTTGATGGCAAAAAAAGAATATTCGACGACGTATTAGACTGGCCCTAGAGGCTCTCCGAGACGTGTCCGTCCTTATTTTTACGACGCACCTCGTCGATCTCCTGCGAGCCGTGCGAACGGGAAACAAGGAGTCCTCTGTTCCCAGAAAGTCTGATGTCACGTCTCACCTTCCGCCGGTTCCGAGCTGAGGTCGATTCTAAGCTGCGCAGGAATACCTGCACGGATGATGACATAATGACGCCGCGTCAGCCAGCGTAATTTATTTTCCGCTGGAGTAACGCAGGCCCGATCGTCGCAGGCGCGATAGCGACTCGATGAAAACAATCGAGGAGGAGGAATTTAATTGATGTAACGCGCGGACGATAGCATCGCTGCATCAGCGAGTTTTTCATATCTCACGTTTTATTGTATACATTCCAATTAGCAGGCACGCAAAGCGTCAGTAATTACGTGCGAAAGATAGCGAGCTGCAGGCGATCATAATGCACTGACTAGGCGTTTTTTCTTTTTTCTCATTTTACAATTGCGCACAACATTGACATTGACGCCGTGACCGTCCGAACTTATCGGACTCGCTCGCTCTCTTATCGGAAATGAAATTTTTTTATTGAACGAACTTATCTTCTTCATCTATATTAGATACCGGAATTTAATTTGAAGGAAGATAACAAATGTCTATTTCAAGTTGTTGGCGTAACTTGTTTTGTGAGAGTGATATACTCACAAACGGTAGCTGGTTACTTTTATTTTATTTACAATAGTCCAGTTGATTTATTTGAAGAAGTATTGGGATTAGTGGGCGATCGACGAGCGGTAGTGCTTCCAGGGAACAGTTCCGCTGTAAAAACTCGCGTTCGTGACCGGGCACATGGGAGACCTTTAAAGCGAGACAGTGTCGGACGACCCCGAGAACTTGCCGATTAGTTCCAGCGCTAAAACAGGTTATCGTCGGCGAAGAGAGACCGAGAGGATGTCGGACCTTGCTTGCTGGAGGTTGCCGCCGCATGACGTCATCCTCTCCTCTACGACCAGATTCTTGCTCACGGTCGTCCACGGTGCCTCACCTAACGTTAATAACCCCGAAGATACCGAGAATTCAAGAAATAAGCTATCTAATCATTGTTTTAATATTAAATTACTAATATACAATATACCAAAGTTGTCCATCTTTTTTTAAAATATAAATGAGAATAGGCCAAATATCGGTCAACCGCGGATCTTGGTGCGTAATAATAATTTTTGTGAATTCCCTGTTCATGCGAACTGCGCGTCGCATATTCGTCGGTCTTGAAACACACACAATCCTTACATGAAGCCGGAATTAATTCACATGTTAAATTGACGAGCAATTTAATAATTTTGATGCTAACAAGCATCTATAAGATTCCCCCTTCCCCCGAAAAAACTGTAACGAAATTATTGCGAAAAATAACACCTCACCCAGGATTCGAACCTGGATCTCCCATCAATCCGTGTGGACGTCCTAAGAGTCCTAACCAATTCGACCATCGAGGCATCTTTTTTTTATACTTCCAACTTCTGACCTCGCTCGTCGAATTAATGGCGGATTTCGTTTATAAATTACCCGTGGCAATTATTAATTGATATCATTAGCCGCCAACAAATTCGCGCGACGGACTTCTGCGAATTTTATGCCGTAATGATTATCTATGATTAACAAAATATATACATATTGAGTTCTCGCTGACGATATATCTGATTTCGCATCCGTCAAGGTCGCGATTTATGCGCTAATTCAAATCCCGGTGACTAATCGGCGAGGAAAAACGCTCGCACATAAAGCAATAATCAATTTTTACGACGCGGCGAGGATGAATAATCACAGCCAGACGCTGTTGCAAATGCACCGTGCATATGCCTTGCGTCCGTCCGAATGCAAGTCGGGCGCAGTTTAACCACCCTGGAAACATGAGCCGTCGGACAGGACGATCACGTTCAACGAACGTGGCTTATCACCCTCTCTGAGAAAGGATAAATAACACGTGCGTGTGCCGAAGTCTGCGATACGTAGCCGGCTGGCTGCTTCTGGGTCGTGCAGAGTCAGAGTTGTGTAATCAAAATTTCTTGAAGCCCGTGGATGACATTAGCGTTAAAATTAGTCTGCTAGTTCTGAAAACTATTTCCATTAAAATTTTAATATCGACTGGTAACTTTGGTATAAAATTTAAATCGTTGCAAAATAATTTTAATCGATGAAAACGGTATCTCGCAATTGTGTGCTTTTATTATACTTCACCAATTGCTTCATTAATATAACGGCCATAAGCTTTCTTATTGTTTTCTTTCTTTCAACTTTCAATCAGGTTTGCTCTTAGAAATAAAACAAATAACAAAACGTGTACTTCGCGAACGGCGAAGCACGGCAGATTAGATTTAATCTAAGAGGCGAGGGCGAATATTCGCCGCTACGCTAGTCGATGTTATTTAATGGCGTTTCAGAATCGTGCGAAAGTCGAGGTTACAGGCCGAATAACCCGCAGACTTCCATTTAGTCCTTGACGGAGATGAATATTAGAGTCACGCGCGACCCGTCGTTTAATACGAGCCCCGGAGTTAACGTGACCGCCTCGTGCGCGAACTTTATCTAGCCGCGCGCGTTCAGGGCGAATTATTTTCAGCGGCATCCCAGTCGCCGCTGTGTCGGCACTGTATTTACGCCAGTTATTATTTCCGCCAGGTTTGTTTCGAGAGTGATTTCGGTCGATTCGCGAGAGCTCTCGAGAGGCGGCCGCGTAATTGGAGTAGGACTGCGTGAATTCCCACGTCGACCGTTTTCCAGTCGGGTTTTCCATCGCCGGATTACGCGTGCGATCCTTGAGAAGAAGCGCGGGTATGACGCCGTGCCCGCGAGAGAAAGACGGGAATCGGACGCATCAGCGATAAATCCCGCGAAGATGAACTCGATTACGAGGAACTTTATGGCCGCGTTATACTCCGGTCGTTTCCAGTAACGAGACAGAACGAGAAATTCGTCGTGGGGCGCCCGCGCAGCACGGGACGTTCCCGGCCGATAAGAATCGTGCGTATCTGCCTGGGGCTCGGTAATGGCTTGCGATAAAAAAAAATATGGGAACAGTCATCATAAACTTTACGAGCGATCTTAAGTGAGCGAGATAGCCTCCTTAATCGCCGACGAATAAAATAGACTCACGTAATTGTACGGAGTCTTGGCGATTTTTGTCAGGTGCGAGCGTCCTCGCAGGAGCCTCAGTAAAAACTCGACTGGGCTCCCTCGTTTAACAAACGGGATTTGCGTAATTATTTTATTTATTACCCCCAGCTATTAGCTAAAGCAACGTGAGTTGTACGCTCTAATTTAGATTGGAATATTTATTATTTTTGAGAATAAACTTAATTAAAAGTTGACAGAAAGAAAAAAATAAGGATGTTTATGACTATTACATAGTATTGTTGTTTATTTACGTGATGATAACTTAAGTAATATCGATATAAGTTTATATTTGAGATGGATATAAAACTGTATATACAAATTCTCTGTAATTACGAGTCTAAATTAACAGTAAATTGTAAGCCATGTAATAAAGAGAAAATGTAGCGGAAAAACGCGGTTAGCCAATAAAAAGTTTGTGGGAAAAAAATGTAAAAGCGCCGCGGCCAGTTGGCGCACACTAGTCCGATGTACGATGCAGTCGTGTCTGTGACGCAAGTGCATCCAGCATCATCTGCTCCCATGCGGTTAACCCAACCGGATATGGCACAGACCCCCAGAGGTTAAGAGACATTAATGGGCTAATAGGAACGCTAATGATTCATTAGCCGGTACGTTAATGTCAACTAACTTTCCGCGACAGACGTCCACGTCGGCCGCAGTGTCAACATCCGATGCAACCGAGAGGTCGAAGACCTCGTGTCTTCTATTTTCGGACGCGTTATCAGATAACGATTCCGTCAGCCGCGGAAAGCAGCCAACCAATTGAAATTCCAATTTCTTCTCGCAATTAGCGCGCGATTTTCCGCGAATAGTTGAAACGGCTTCGGTTCGATAAAACAATGATTCATTCGTAATGTCCCTGCGTTTCGTTATCGCGACTTTTCATTTTCGGGCGACGCTCGTGCGTGCAGCGGAAAAGGCTTTAAGTGCCACGTCGTGCCTGCACATTAATGGCACGATATTTATCAAGAAGCGCGCTTCTTGCGGACTAGCGCGCTTGCAACCGGTCGGGCCACAAATTGCAGATGCAACCTTGTTCGAGCCCGAGCCTTCCCACTCGATCTTCCTGCTTCGCGAAGGAGGTTTCAGGGTCTTGACACCTGACACGTTGCCTAAAAGGAACGGGGACCTCTTCGTCGCTGCAGGAGACAGGGAAACCGCGCCGTGTCGCATTTCTTCCGTAACCGCGCATAGAATTTTTATCAATATACAAATGTTTCGATAAATATTGTTGCGATAAATAATTTATTCTTGTACGCGATTCTCTGCCGCACGTGCGATTATATCTGCCTCGTAAAAGCTTACGAACGGCGTGTTGTTCAAGCCGTTTCCTGGATGTGTCACGTTTAACCTTCGTACGCTTTTATTTCGACTATAACAGACGTCGCTGGGTAGAAACGTGGCGGTGCAATCGAGAAAGATCACTCGTTAACATTAACTTAATCCTTGGCATTTGCCAAGAATCATATCCGCCGCCATCGAGAAGCGCTCTAGCCAGGATCATCGGCGAATGCAATTATCCTTAAACACGATCCTACGATTCGTAATTATCCGTTACTAGTAATTGAACAAAAATGAGCAACATTAAACTGCATCGTTTAAATAAAAGTACCGGAATACATCTGAAGCATAATAACTGAGGTACAAGCGCTTATTTTCCCAGCGAAGTGTTATAATAATACAGAACAAATAAATACTTTTTGATCATCGGACGGGACATCTTAGACTTAATAATAATTTTTGTGGTAAAACAAAGAAATTATTGAAATAATTAAAGTAAAAGAGGGCTAATGAGAGTCAGTGCGGTTAATAGTGCACAAATTAATATAATTCAAATTAGAATAACATTACATAAGAGAAATTGGTCGAACGTTTCGGCTCATCTTTGGGCCATTCTCAACGATAGAGAGCCGAAATGTTCGACCAATTTCTCTTATGTAATGTTATTCTAATTTGAATTATATTAATTTGTGCACTATTAACCGCACTGACTCTCATTGACCCTCTTTTACTTTAATTATTTCAAAACTGAGAGTCCGAAATTATCGTTGAAAGAAATTATTATTAGGTATAAGATCTCGCCTGATGATCGAAAATGTCAATATGTATTTATTCTATAAAATAAAACAGATTTATAGACATAAAGTATTATTAGGTATCCTGATCGCTATTTACTTGTTAAAACGTTACAATAATGTCCGATAGGACTCGATTGAAGGTTCGCTTTGTCGACTCGTCACCTGCGAGCCATATCGCTCTTCGGTTCTTCGACACACTTCGAATTTCGACACTCCATCGACACGCTTCGAATTCTCGTCGTGCCATTATCTTTTGTTCACCGTATACGGCGCATACCTCGCGCGCTGGCGGTACGAACGTTTGATACATCGAGCACCGTGAATGTATAACTTTGCGACGTCCGATCGAAAAACGGCCGTGCTGATATTCGCAAAAATCTGCGCGGAGCGCAGATACATGCGGGAAACACACGCGGAGAGACGCGTGATCCGCTCGTAAAAAATTCCATTACGGCACATAGTAGGCTCCCGCAAACATGTCCCGCCAATTTGTTTGTAGAACGAGGAAAGAAAATACCTCTTATTTTCATGCACGCCCATCGGTATGACGCACGGTCATTTATTTTACGTTTCTCCGGCTGTCTAGAAATTGCGTGCACTACAAAAATCAACGGTTGTATATTGAGTCTTATCTAAATAAAATATCCACGTTATGTCGCAAAAAATAATCGCTGAAATTTCACGAGAACAACTGCACGCGAAACTTTGTTATAAATATAAAAGTTATTTAAAATTTAAATTGCGTCAGGTAATTGTACATGTAAAATTATATTTTACATTTCTATGCTGAATCGAGCTCAAAAAAGCCACGTTGAAATCGATATTTGCCGATTCGGTCAGCTCGTTAATGCCCGGCCCTTAAATTCCCGTTTCCATTCGGTTGAAAGTCCGTCGTGTAAAACGAACTTCGTTACGAGAGAGCGCTTATCCGATTCAAATGACGGCGACCTAATTATTCTGGCACTACGTGGCAATTTTTTTCCTTCTTTTCTCGCTCGAACTCCCGTCGACGTGCTTCGACCACCCGCGTAACTTTCGAGAACGGACCGCCGTCGTCTCTTTCTTGTGTCTGGGAAAAAGTCGTCTCTTTGAAGTTCCACGGAAAGTGGAACTCGGTAGATCTTCTGTCGCGGAAGGGAAGAACGACATGCTTTCTCGGTTGGCGAGGACAGCGCGGGCTGACTACCTGCCATTGTACGAAATGAGACGCGAAACAAGTTGGAAGCTTTTAGCGAGTCCGACTCTGCCGAGGGCAGTCCGAGGTAGTGACTGCAGGAAATTTAGTGAACTCACGTTTGCCGCCCGGTTTCTTTTCTACCACGATAAAGAATAGTTAGAGAGAACGGAAGAGCACCAGATTGCATTAGACGTCCGATTATATTACTTTTATTTTATTTTATTTTATTCTCATAAATTTACATTTACCCAATTAGCCTGAAATACCTGCCACTCGCGAACACGGAGATCGAGAGAGCGACGACGGCCGGAACTCGCGCGCTACATTCGCTACAAATTAACAGCATCATTTGCAACTTGCGTGCACGTAATTGTCACTGTCACGGATCACGCATGCCGGAACATTGCTTCGTCAGGTGAGCTCACGGGACAGATCGGGGATCCCGAATTTCACCTGCCGAGATAAGAATGTGGAGCAGCACGCCGATGAGTGGGAGTAAACCTGTTTTCGTGCGTCTGGCCGCGTCGGGGAAGAATGTCTCTCCGCCGTAACGTTAAAGTACAAGGCGGAAGAAAAGGAACTGTGTGGAAGGAAGCCGTGGACCGTGGATCCACCCTGTCATGGCTGAAAAATGCGGAGAACGCCGAGAATTACGAGGCGGTGTCCCGCGGTGACGGTGACGTTGATCCCCTAAACTGGGACGCCCAGAAAACTTGTGGGCGCTTCCATCAGCCTAATCCCCCATGGTTGATAACTGTGTTGCGGGAGGCGGTAACCGTCAGACTTTTCAATTTCGTCGTACCGTTAGGCGGTCGTCCCGATTTAGCGATACATCGGTACACACTTCTCGCGCGATCGAGGCGGAAAATTAGCGATCTAACGCGTACATCCCACCTCGCGAAATTTATTTCGAGACGTTAGAATTGGCACTCGCTCATAGCGCCCTTACAACTTTTTTCAAGGGGGGGGGCAGAGTGTAAATATACTTAGGGGTGCCAAACGAATGTATTTTCAAAGAATATTTTTTAAAGAAATATTTATGCACATTTTTATTTTTAATTATACACGGAAAGAATGGTTTTACAGTAGTATCTAAAAATTTAGCCAGATATAAATCTGAAAATAATTATGTTGAATCATCTAAAATAATTATGTAGGACGCACAAGCATAACGACAATAGTGCAAAAAGTTTTGACATCCTAGCAAACAGCTTGAGCGTCCTACATAATTATTTTGGACGGTCCAACATAATTATTTTCTGATCTGTATCTGACTAAATTTTTAGATACTTCAGCAAAACCGTTCTTTCCGTGTATAAATTTCAAACAAACAATTATCTGGTTGTCAATCATAAAATCATTCTAAATTGAAAAAATCAAAATCCAGGGGGGCATATGCCCCTCCTTGCCCCCCGTGATGAGCACTCATGCGCCCGCTATAAAATCACCTAATTTCTGTAACGCATAATGTTTGTTTGCATCTTATCGTGCGACTTCGATGTGACTAGCTTGTGCTAGAAATCTAGGTTATCTAACTTCAGAGATTCGCTCTCCTTTTGTATACCTTGCCTGCAGGATAAACGTACAAGGCAAACTTAGTTACTGGCAAACTGGGTGCAGGCTTACCCGTCTTAGAGTAACAGGCTTTAGTACAGCTGCACCTGCCTTACCTGTAAATACGGATTAGCGCAGCACTGCTACTAGGTGTCTCTAATAAATATAACGCTTAGTTGCAACGTTAGGAGAAAAGTTAGCCTACCGAGCGTTTTTCCTTTCAATAATCACTTTACGCGATTCTTTTACGCCGCTTGTGTATCTTCTTTCCCGTCGTGCTGGAGGAGCGGTCGTTCTCATTCGAGCCGAAATCGATATTCATTAATTTCGTTTATCGGACCGCGCGGATCTACTTCGAGGCATCGCCTCGAAAACCGGTTCAATTTCGCGCCGGTTAATCACGCTACACGCGGTGCGTATAACGTGTCCCGGCTTTGCTCGTACGATTATTCTTCAGTGGTCTCGCGTTCATGAGTACCATCCGAGAGAGGAGAAGAAGGAGGAAGCATGTGGTAAGCACCGCGCTTGAGGTGGAGGAAGTTTGAGAGAAATTCCAGGAGAGAAATGCATTCACACGCCGAGCATTTCTATAAGTATCGACTT
The DNA here is from genome assembly GCA_003063805.1 of Aphaenogaster ashmeadi. NCBI lineage: Eukaryota > Metazoa > Arthropoda > Insecta > Hymenoptera > Formicidae > Aphaenogaster > Aphaenogaster ashmeadi. The sequence goes on from NJRQ01000453.1 coordinate 109,581, forward strand.
CTTTCGCGTCTCTCTAAAAAGCGAGGACAAAAATGAACGCGTAATAGACGCCGGGCTCGCAGACGCGAGAATTCTGTTGGCAGCGCACAATTTTTAATGTGCACTTGGGTGCAAAGTGCGCGACGTGTAATATATAAATGGAATTTTTTAATGCACCGAGTTTGAGAAATGAAGTTTGAAGGAGTAATTCTCGAATCTATTTATCTGTAAAAATGTTAAATTTCACACGCTTCATGTTTATCATCGCAATTATCGCATTAACCGTTAATCTTGATTAATTATTGTAACATTTAGTAATGAACGTTAATTGTTCTCCTTTCTAATAATAAAGTGATTCTTCCGAATTATACGAGTTCTAATTAATTAAAAGGTGTAGCGCAACGCTGTATGGGATAACTGAATTCGATTCACCATTAAAAAATAATGATAGTAGATGTATGGGTATATCGAGAAGGAATCAAAAGCAACAGTTCACTATCGAAGCTGAAACGACAGTTGAAAACAATTGCGAACGCATTTTTCGGCCTCGTGCTATTGCATGCGACGCAGATTGCAATAATTGCAAATAATTGCTGCGCGAAAGGGAACGTTCAATAACTGTGTGCTTCGATCGAGTCGTGAATAAAGACCGCGCTTTATTGCAAGGATTCGAAAAGTGATAAATGCGCATTTGCTTTATTGCAAATTGAGTTAAAATGATTATTTTTCGAACATAAATAAGATCGAACGGATAATTAGATTATTTGACTAAATGGGACAAAATAATACACACATTTTTTAAAAAGTAATTTAATAGTTATTAAAGGTAATTAAGCACATAAAAATAAATATTATTAATGTAATTATCATATATTCAATAGTAATCATAAGTTAATGATTTTATCAAAAGCTCGTTTACATTCAAAGCTCTCAATTACTCCTTTCACCGCATAACGCGCTTTCGGCCATAACGTTCATAAACGACGAAAGTTGTAATAGCATCGGTTTGATTGATACGCATCGAAGTACGCTTTCAATTGGTACGGTTGATAACTTTCACACTTAATTATGAATTCCCACTTAATTACGATCGAAGACGCCAGCAGCTCGTTGACCCGTCCCGGGACTTGTGCGCGCACCGCTACCACATCTATCGATTTCTCGAGGGAACCAGCAGACCGGAAGTGGACTCTTCCGCGCGCACTGAAGGAGATGCACACGGTAATTAATGGAATTGCTTTTGGTGGCGATTCATTTTCGTTTCACGGATTCACTCCTTACACTTTCACGCCCTTTGCTTTTACAAGTATTAATAGGACAATGAAAAGTCTCCTCCGGTTTTCCCGGGCCGCCTTGTACCCAGGAAGAACAGAAAGTCATTATGACGTCAAAATGACGTCAAAATGATCTCAAAATGATGTCAGAGGCATCATTTTAGCATCATTTTGACGTCATTTTAACGTCATCATGACTTTCTGTTCTACTTGGGTACTTGTATCTAAAGCCGGCGATACGCTAACCAGACGAGACGGTTCTAAGGGTTCATTTCACAAGCCGTTGGAGCATAAATTGTCTCGTCGTCGATCGGGTTCTCCTCGAGGGTACGACGATCCCCGTAAAGAGAATCTTCTTGAGTCAACGACGCGCGATTCGACAGGTCGCTTCCTGAAGAAAAAAGGCTAGCCAAGCGGCTTCGCAGTCGGCGATCAGGAGAAAGGCGAATCTCTCTCTGCCTGTCGCGCATAAATCTTCATTTCGGCGATCAGGGAAGTCAAAGTCGGCCGTAACCCTGCGGGTCGACCGGTCGCGGTTTTCGCGTGATCCCGACGCGATCGCCGTCGATCGCGGCGCAAACGCCCGATCCGAGAAGGCGCGATCCTTCTTCGTTCCCTTCCGATCCCGTTCTCTCTCTCTCGCGTGCTGGAAGGCAAAAGGACCGCGATGCGAGAGGACGGGCCGGGAGAGGATCGCGCCGCGAAGGGAGAGGAGGGCGGAGAGGAGGAGAAAAGATCGGTCAACGAACCAACTGACCATACACCGGACCCTGGTGGTACCTCACCTTACAAGCGCGCTCCCCCCGCTTTCCTCGTATTACTTCTCGGTGAATTTTTGCATACCGGTCACGGCACCTGAATTTAAAGCGTCGGCCACGGCCGACCCGTCTCTCTTTCGCTTCGTCGCGCCTCTCTCGCTCCTCTCTCCGGAGAGAAGAAAGTAGCCGATACACGATCAGGTGCGCGCGCGCGTGACCGCTCGCGTATTCCTTAGGAGAATAATGCAGCAACCGTGTGCGTATGCGCTATCAGCGCGAACTCGACATCAATCATTTACACTTGAGGAAAAATTCGAGTTCGCACCTCGGGTCTCTTATTCACGACGGAGGGTATTATACCTCCGCGGGCCGCGGTGATGACTACGCTTGTTTCTACAGTCGTATAATCATCGCAACGGAACGGAATAAGCGAGGGAGGTTGTAATTTCACTCGCGTTTAACGTCGTACTTCTATAATTAATTGATTAATCGGCGCGCCGCTCACCGCGAGAAAGTCGGCGTCTTTAGCAGCTCGGTTAGCCTTCATCGCGAGAATTTATCGTCGTCACGGCTAAACTGGATTGATAGTAATTTACTATGCAGTTAATGGCGATAAATACGTACAAATTCGCGATTAACTTATCTCATTCACTACCGCGTAAAATTCCTGTTCTTAATTCCTTGTTTATCTCCTCTCCAATACTGTTTTCTTGCACTATTCTTTTCCTGCTTCGTTTTTTTTATTTTCTAAAATTATATATAAAATATTTGAGTAGTTTCTCATTCTCTATAGTCACGTTATAAATGTAGCCTATTATGTTACATTTTTGCAACCCGATAAACAAAATTAATCAATAATAATGAATATCGATTTCAAACGCGCAATTGATTGTGTGAAAGTTGACGAAGAGAACGGCCGTTTCTCTAATAAAGACGATGAGAAAATAGACGAATAGTCTAGGAAAGTTGCAATGCGGAATGGTTATTGAAAGGAAGAACACTTGTAAGATTAATTTCCAACCTGACACTGCGTACGTTGTACACTTCATTTATAACGTTATTTCTATCTGCTTCTTTCTAATAATAATATCACGGCTTATAATCGCTCGTTTATACAAGCAAACCGTTATAAAGAACACGAACGATTGATAAATTCTACTTTACGTAAATTCTATTGTTCTCCATCCGAAAGGGTTCGCGAGATTCTCGACGCTCGGAGCCAGCTGTTGGAGAAGTTCGTTCGAAATCGGGAAGTTGAATTGTTCAAATCAGTTACGCGCCGCGTAAACTACGGGCCAGTCGGGCCTGTGAAATGGTATCGTGCAATAAAATCAAATGGAACGCCGTGCGCGATTCCATCGGTTAACTTCCCAAAGCTATTTCAAGTACGTGTCTCGTGAGTTTCGGCCGCAGCCCGAGAGGAAGTCCGGATTGCGAGTGGTCGTGCCGTTCCCCGCCACGAACGAAGTTCCAGATCCTCGATTTATCCGATCGCAAGGACTACTGGCTACCATTTACACGGACACCGGTGCTTGGTGCACGCACGATCGCGCGCAAGAGATATAATCGCGGTTCGCGCGGTCGAAGGCGTTCGAAGGCGCGGTGCCACGAACCGTCGGCGAGTCGCCCCTTGACACAATTCTCCGTGGCGTGATTTCTTTTTTTTTCTTTCTCTCTTTGGCTTGATCACACGGCTAGATCCCGAGCTCCCGCAGCTACCGATTTTCCTGCGGCGTGACTTTACTCAAGGGCGTCCACAGGAGGGGAGGGGGGCAAAAGGGGCATTTGCCCCTTCTCTGCAATTAGCAAAAAAGTATTTGCTCTCTTTTTGAATAAAGGAAGGATAAGTTGTGCTAACCTTGCCGATCTCTGCCTAATCCATAGAATTAGGCGTATAATTTTCAACAAAAGGTATATAAATTTCAAATTGTAAGTATTATAATTTTGGAAGTAACATTTTGAATCATGCCCACCCTTCTGGAAAAAATCCTGCGGACGCCCTTGACTTTACCTATCTGCGAAGCGACGCGAGGCGAAAAAAATCGCGATCAACGATTTCTACGTGCACCTCCGACTTTCTACATGATTCCGAATCATGCCCAGTCACGTTAGCGACTCCGTTTAATTGGCCCCTAACGAGACGATCCTTCGATATTTTCCCCCACGTGCTCCGCGCGCGTACAGTGAACTCGGGTAAGAACAGAATGGAAAATGGTAATGGCGCGTGCAGCTGAAGTACATGGAAAGAACGATTTTGCTGAAGTATCTAAAAATGTAGCCAGATACAGATCTGAAGATGATTATGTTGGATCGTCCAAAATAATTATGTAAGACGCTCAAGCATAATGACAATGCTGCAACAAGTTTTGACATCCTATAGCAATTAGCTTGAGCGTCCTACACAATTATTTTGGATGGTCCAACATAATGATTTTCTGATCTGTATGTGACTAAATTTTTAGATACTTCAGCAAAACCGTTCCTTCCGTGTACGCACGTAAGTCGCCGCTGCAATGCCGGTTCAAAGATCACCGAATCGAACGTTAGTGGAACTCTCCTCTAGCAATCTAATGCTAACGCAATCTTCCGCTGCTGTTCGTCGGCGAGTCTCTTCCTCTTCGCGTCGATCGTGCCGCATTCAATTGCCGACTAATCTCTCACGCGAGTCGATGGACATCGGGCATTTTTTCTGCATCTCGGTATAATGGCCTCTTCGGTCGCACACGTGCGTTACCGCGTGTGAACGCACGTACCCGTCGATGGAACTAATTCCCGGCGGTGCACAATGGCCGATCACCTGGCCATTATCCGGGAACTCGATTATCTCACCGTTAGAACCGAGCAATGCATTCATCGATTTTTAATCAACCGGCGAATCCGTCGACGCGAGCGCAGAGATCGATCGGCGACGGCGGAATCGTTTAACCTTTAAGCACGTGCGCGTAACCGAGATTTCTATTTCCTACTTAAATGTTATCTGATTACCAGTCACCTGTGTGCGGCTTTGCGCATCTAACAATGTGAATGCGCTATTCGCCGTGGAAGAAGCGCGTCGAGTTGGATAACGAGCGACCAAGTCGGTTTCATCCTCATGCTGATTTACCGTATGTCAACGCTATATAATCGAGTTTTAGCGTACGATTAGGGCCAACAGTAATTGGGAATTGAAAGTTTCGATTTTATACATTTTAGATTTGAAAAAATCAACATACAGCGATATAATGTACGGAATAGAACTAAAGTAGAGACGAGAAATGTGAACGTTATTTCAGAGAGAGAGAGAGAGAGAGAGAGAAATGAGTTCAATCAACAAACCTCCGACCAATAGTGTCGATATCGGACGATAGAAGGGAAACGTTTACTTTATGTCAGCTCGAACGTTAGCCCGTTATCTCGCAGCTCCGTGATATTCCAGGTTCTATGGCGGTATCGCTTTCTGTCAATGAAATATACGTCGGACATCGACACACCGGTTACCAGCGCAGGTCCGCCGGGCTTACCTCTTTCATCGATATCTCGATTTACGACAAAGAATGACATGTCGTAACGCGATGAAGAAAATACGTTTCCACCGATAAAACTCGGCGAACTGAGCTGCCTCATTGGCTCCGTTCGGATCTTCGTTCTCCCTTCTTTCCTTCTCATTAATTTTCTTCTCTTTTCTTCGGCGTCATCTTCGACGTGTGTGACGCAACGTTTGAAGAGAAATCAAACAAGCGACTTACCTTGATCTCGGTAAGAAGAAAAAAATCATTATGTACAAAACTCAGCAAGACTCGGTCTATACAAATTATTAGTTCCGGCACGTGTTTTGCGGTAATCGAAATTGCAAATGACTATAATGGTGCTTCGCCGCAATTACGGTCAGAGTTATGAGACAATATTTTTTGCTAGATACGAGGGAGAGAGCGCGTCTTCTTGCGTCGCACATCAAGTGGCAATTGCCTCCGCCGGGATGACTGATCCGCACAGTCATTTGGACTTGGCGAACCCACGGACCCGAGCTCACTATACTGCGGAAACTCGACATGGCATTTACACATCACGTACACCCATGTACACTTTTGCAAACGGTAGTGCAATAAGCAGTTAGAAAAAAAATCGAAGCGAAATGCAACCTGGTTTAAGAAGATCAAGCATAAAAATAAAGATAAGGAAAGGATATATATGCTTGAGATAGATGGAGTAGAATAGCGTAGATTTATTTTTACGTTCTAGTCTCCTGAAAAAAAGTGGCAATTACGCAAGTATGAGTGTTATCGCACCAAAGAGATCCTTGAAACGCGAGCAGAAGAGCACTTGGAAAATAACGTGTTACGTGCAATTACACGCGCTGACTTTGCTCAAATTTCTGGATTTATCTTTACGGCCTCGTTCCGGTTGTTTCATAAAACCAGGGAAGAAAAGAACACGTAAAAGGATCTTCCTTTCCCGCCTTCGAGCCTCTGAGCTCTTCCAGACAACCGCTAATTTCAGATTACACAAAATGCAAATGTGCCATCGGCGTGTATTGCGTCAAGACGTTTTAGTAGTCTTAATGTGCATCTGACGGGAGTGAGAAAAAGTTGCGGCAACCAAAGCGCTGAGCTGTAATTGGTCACGACAACGTTCCTCTCTCTCTCTCTCTCTCTCTCTCCCTCTCCGTCTCTTTCTTTCTCTCTCTCGCGGGAAGTAATTCTCTAATTTCGTGACGCATTTCGGAGCCTCAAATTGCCACATCCGTGCTATCTTATCGACGTTGGGCTGAAGCAGCCATTGCTCAGCACGCGACGTCAGACATCACAGGTATAATAAACTACGCCAATGTTAGTTTAGGACGATACGTATTGTCGGAAGTGTCCTCTCCCCCTCGTTTGTTCATCGCATCAAGAGTATGGCATCACGATTTCTTAATGTGTCGATAAACGTACGTGACCGCGCCCATGTTTGCCATCCCGCGTTGCACCGTGTCCCCGACTGCACACAATGCGTGCATTAGCAACATTAAACGGGAATTTCTGCGGTGTACGCTCGGGAAACAAATGCAATTTTCCGTGGTCGCGCACGGCGCGAAATTAAGCCAGAGAACTATGAAATTATTCCGTTTCGATGCAAAAGCATCGATTATTGTATAAAGCTATTTATTTCGCTTCGCAATACCGGTATTCTATTCGATTCTGCGTGTAAAGAGGATTAATAATGCAGAAAAAAAGAATCGAGATACGGTCGTGCAGTTACTCCCATCTTTGCAGGCCAGCGAACCTGTTATGATTAATGAACAAAGTTACCGTTAATTAATAATACTACGATAGCGTATTAATGAACAAAGTTACCGCTATATACATAGCGATGGAAGCAGGCACACAATTCCGCTTTCCGCGTGCGCGCGTCATGGGAAAAGCGTAGCGCTCTAAGGAGACATCAAAGGTACCCGTCGTAATGATAGCTCAATTCATCCTGCGATTACTTCTCCATTCGTCTAGTCATTGCAACGAGAAACTGTTACGTTACGGAGTTTATTCGATGTCATCCATATTTCATGGAGCAATCCAGACGTAATCGTTCGCAGAGACAGCAAACAGAAGTGACGATAACACGTTGACGAGCAAATAGTAATCTCGTCTGCAAAGATATTAATTTTCAAAATCGAAAACTCGAAAGGGGATCCTATAGTGAAGATCGAACTCCGACGCGAGAGCCGATTTTACCGACCGATTTACAATACATACATACGATTTACGAAACATCGATACATCACTGCATACTACTACATCAATATTGCACGCATACATACGCACAAATTTTCATTTTAAATAATCTTTCATAGGCTTTCAATCTTTCATCAGGCTTTCATCTTAGTTCCAATTGCACGATATTATTCTTACATGTTGTCCCTACAGCGGGCTGGTCTCATTTTGTATATATTTATTGTAGAATTTTTGTATCAAGCAAATATTGTCGTCAACCTAACTAAAAATAAGTAAAATTTTTTATTTTTTCTTTGTTTTTGATATCAAGTCGACCGCCCGCTATAGATTTTCGTGCGTACTTTAATTCTGTATAAGAGTTTTGCATTTCTATAAAGCCAATTAAAAGATTACTTTAATTAAAAAATGACGGTAAAACAGATGGCTCTAGGATCCCCTTAAGCGGACATTCTCTCTTTCAAACGGACAGACATTGAAGCAAAAGAGTATAATATTTTTCCAACGATTCTCTATTTTCGACGTTTACGCGTCGCTTTCATATCAACTCTCGTCTCGACTTTTCCTCTTCGCCTCGCAATTCGCGCCTCAATAGCGGTCAAAAAATAACGTCTCGAAACACGATTCCCGACTCGGCGAGACGGAATTGCAGATCCCGGACGCGTACCTATACGTGTGCGCGACACGGTGATCTAATTTCCATGTGTGTCGGAGGCAGGCACACACGCGGCTTATCCGCAATGCGATACGATTTCGCGCTTCCGCGCGTATCGCTCTCTCCGCCTGCCTTTTGCTTCCTTTTCGCAATCGCGGTTTTTCACGCCTCTGCGCGCGTATCGGGAGCCTCGATCGATCGGCGCGATTCGGCCGACCGGTCGTCGTCATGACTTATGCTCCAGCGCTCTCTCGCAGGATCGCAAATATGCGAAAGCCACAGCGGAGACCGGCGATTCGGTTACGTTCGATCGAGTGCCGCAATAAATTCGACTCGGGGGTAAACGTCGGGCTCTCCTCGCGATCGTTATCGGCGCCGATAACGGACGCGACCGTGCCGAAGCGCGGAGAAATCCTGGTAAAAAGCGGTAAATCCCCGTGAGTGTCCCGTGAGTTTTTGTTTGCAAGTGAAATGTGTGGCGCAGAACTCGCGCGGTGATTTCGGCGCTTCCCTATTTTTTTTCAGCGGCGTGTAGTCCTGTCAATGTCCGGCGCTCTTGTTAACACGACGCGACCAGAAAATAAACGGAACTGCGGGAGCAACAAAAATCCGGATGCAAGCGCGTAGAATCACGCGGGCTTTACTTTATTCCTTCACGGAAAGAACGGTTTTGCTAAAATATCTAAAAATTTGACCAGATACAGATCTGAAAATAATTTTGTTAGACCATCAAAAGTAACTGTGTAGGACACTCAAACATGATGATAATGCTGCAAAAAGTTTTGATATTCTACACTGAGAAAAGAAAGCTGTTGCTTCAATTAAAGTGGTATCACGGGGTGCCAAAAACATGAGTAGTTCATTCAATTGTATTATTATTAGATCCAATGTCTGCACGGAAAGAATATGGTTTTGCTGAAATATTAAAAAATTTGGCCAGATACAGATCTGAAAAATAATTTTGTTGGATCATCAAAATAAATATGTAGGACGCCTAAAATAGTTGCTAGAATATCAAAACTTTTTGCAGCATTATCATTATGTTGGAGTGTCCTACATAATTATTTTGATGATCCAACAAAATTATTTTTCAGATCTGTATTTGGTCACATTTTTTAATATTTCAGCAAAACCGTTCTTTCCGTGTGCATTTTTAAACCAATAATTCAATCATTGTTTTAATAATCCAAATATTGGGTCCATTAATAATACAACTGAATGAACTACTTATGTGTTTAGCACCCCGTGATACCACTTTAATTGAAGCAACAGCTTTTTTTCTCAATGTAGCAACTATTTTGGGCGTCCTGCATAATTATTTTGATGACCCAACAAAATTATTTTCAGATCTGTATCTGGCCAAATTTTTTAATATTTCAGCAAAACCATTTTTTCCGTGTTGTTCATACCGAAAAAGAGAGAGAGAGAGAGAGAGAGAGAGAGAGAGAGAGAGAGAGAGAGAGAGAGAGAAAATCTACACGGAGAGAATTTTTCGTTATATTTTGCCGCAAAA
>NJRQ01000453.1:127392-151606 GCA_003063805.1 Aphaenogaster ashmeadi
ATTTTTCTCTCACTGCAAAACGTTTCAACTCACATTTGAGCCATCTTCAGTTATAATTGTTGGAGATTGATCCGCATATGATAACCCCTTGATTTGCTACGAACCCGGACTGTGCACACCCTCCAAAGGGTTAACAAGTTTGTTGTCCAACCAGTTCCATGGCCGGGTGGAAAAAGGCTGTGTAAATTAACATGGCTAGTTTCAGACACACAACCAACATTTTCTGTGGATATATTAAACAATTTTGAAATAAATTCTGCACTCATCTCAGGCTCGCGGCAAACCAATAGGAAAAACACAAATAAATTTACCATAGTCAAGAACACGGATATAAATACGAAATAAATTAATTCAAAAAGTCAATACCGGTCAAGAAATAAAATTAGTGTATAAATATAATTAACATGGTAAGAAAACGGTCCTACCGAAACGGAGTCATTTTTAGATGTTTCTGCGTATAAAAATAACACGCTTAAATGTGCAGTGTATGTAAGAGTTACATTTAGTAGAGTTTCCAAGATAAGGGCGTATCAAAAAGCGCAGTCTCTTGAAGTAATTATTCTCGTTTCAGGGGAGACTGATCCTCGATCTCGCGCGAAGTTTCCTCGTAACGAGACGGTTTCGCGGCGCGGGGATGAAAGAAACGCGTATCTTCGTCGGCGCACCAGTGTGCAATCATCTTCACGGGCGCCGGCGCGCGATGGCGGTCGTTAGTTCCCCGTTAACGCACGCTTCGTTATTCTCGTTAGCGGAAAGTACGCGCGCGCGAATGCAGATTTTGCAACTCTAACGAGCTCGACGGACTGGATACCTTCGATTCCGCGATGCTCCGGTACTCTCGCCCGCGAGTGGGTGGAACTGATTCGATGAAGGGCCGCCAGATGCTTGCAAGCACCGTCGAAATCTTCGCGTCGATAAAACACTGGTTGGGCGCACTCGTGAATTCGGAAAAGGGGAATAAACGGAATCCGTCGCTTCCTGAGGAGAAGAATTGGCTACGCTTGAATAGTCTTCCCTTTTGAAGGAATATATCGTTGTCCAAAATTTTAATTCAGTGAAGAACGGTGAAGAACGTGCGGAATATCCGTACCTTTGAAGATTCAGGGAGATTCTACTAACTCGCAAAGACGCAGGAGTGTAAGATACGAACACGGAAAGGACGGTTTTGCTGAAGTATCTAAAAATTTTGTCAGATACAGATCAGCAAATAATTATGTTGGACCATCCAAAAAAATTATGTAGGACGCTCAAGTTGTTTGCTAGGATGTCAATACTTTTTGCAGCATTGTCATTATGCTTGAGCGTCCTATATACATAATTATTTTGGACGGTCCAACAAAATTATTTTCAGATCTGTATCTGGTTAAATCTTTAGATACTTCAGCAAAACCGTTCTTTCCGTGAAGAAACTTGCTAACTTATGCAAGCGGGAAAGGCACAGTGATCGCGAAAGATAAAGGATTCGAATGTTACATATATGACGTGTCACAGCTGGAACATCTTTGTGCGAACTGCTTTTGCAATTCTATCTACCGGATGGAGAGCTCGGTCGATGTCATCGGGTTTCCTTTCCCATCGCCAACGGATGTTCTACATAATCCGTACACACGCAGTTTTCCTCCAAGATCCAAGACAACTCGGAATTTAACCACGGCCGAGAGTCTCGCGGAAACGATTGCGCGCTCTCATTTTCGAAACTCGTTTCTTCCGTTCGCGGCGACACGCGACGTGCCGTTTCCTTCGTGCTCTCGGCCTCGGGCTCGACGCAGACGCAATTAACGGATAATGCACGTAATTAAAAGAACACAGAAATTAAAACTTGGTGTATCTTTCGGACTGTTCGTTATTAAAATGTACAGCGTGAAATTTTAACACACATTACTAACAAGTAAACCTACCCTAGTGGTACACTCCGATTTTGATGAGTGTTTAATATGTCGTATTCTACATGAAAATAAGGGACACGTATTTTTTTATACGTGCCCATACGCATGTTTAGGGGGTGAAACGCCCCTTTAAAAATAGTCGGATTTTCTCTTTTGGGGCGAATATCTCCGAAACTATAAAAGATATTGTCATTGTTTTATAAAGCACTCTTTAAACCATTCAACTTCTGTTTAAAAAAATTTTTCTATCTTTTATAGTTTCGGAGATATTCGCCTCGAAAGAGAAAATCCTACTATTTTCAAAGGGGTATTTCACCCCCTAAACACGAATATGGGCACGTATAAAAAAATATGTGTCCCTTATTTTTGTCTAGAATACAACATATATCAAACGTTCATCAAAATCGGAGTGTACCTTTTAGGTAGGTTTACTTGTAAGTTACTCTTCATTATCAGAGAAGTGGGTCAATAATTATTAATGGATATTAATTATCAATATGCTCATTGCATATTTTCGCTGTCGTGTGTGAAAGGTATCTGCGGCTTCAATACATAATATTATAATGTTCGTGATGTTTATTAATATACGAATTGTTTACCGATTAAAGCATTTGTTAATTGCCGCTATAAATCATAATATTTATTATATTCGAGCACGTGTATTTATATTGTGTTACATTATAATTGAACCGTTCTAATTAGTCTAATTATTACATGCAGTAACTCTTCGACAAATTTGTTTTAAATCACTTCATATCATATATTAACAAACCGATTTAATGAGGAAACATCAAAATAATGGCAGCTCAAAAATAATCCCTCCATTGAAATCTCTGATTGAAACTGCTTTTATCAAATAAATCATTACACCAAAAATATAAATAATCATTCAATGTGTTAACAATATATGAGTACATAATAATAGTTAGTTTCCATTGTTTTCTAATATTTTTTTTCGCTAAATCTATAGAATCCCATAAAAATTTTTCTATCGCTCTTCATTTTCGTGTGGCAGTAGCAATAGAAGCATTTTTAAAATATTATACAACAGCGCACGTATTGCACAGCGTAGTACAAAAAATCTTTCATTTTTCGTTTCATTTTATTATTTGTTTATGGGAACGCCGCGTTTGCGTTGTCGGGAAAATTAAATCACGAACAGAGTTGGTATCTGAACGTATCGGAACCGAAGCACGTTCAGCATAAAGAACACTATCAATTTTGCTTGCTAAAGCGTGACAGAAAATGAAAATAATTTTGTTATGTAACAACGTAATACTCACGGCTGGCAAGAGCTAATCACGATGGTGCTAAAATTCTGCCTGTGGAGTTCAGCGTTTCTCGGCGACAGGAGGGACTCCTCAAACTCGTTAGTGTCGCACGATAACTCGCACTAGGAGGGACAGACGAAACGAGAAGGAGGGTGAGGGAGGTCCGAATGCACCGCTACGCGCGTAGGCACGCACCCCTTCGGTCCACCCTTCCGCACGCACCGCGAGTACACGCGCACCGCGGAATCTCGCTCAATGAACGCAGGAACGCAGCTCGGAGCTGGGGCTCGCGCGCGAGGCAGAGAGGATAAACACTCCGGTACACAGAGGCAGGTGGACTCCCTCCTACTCTCCGGCGACGATGGAGAACGGCGACGAAGCGTCGGTCACGAAGGGTGGCGGTCGACTGAGGCGCCTCGTCGTGCATTCGCTCGGTGCACCTCCCGCGCTCGCGGCCGTGCGGCCTGCGGGACACACGCGTGCCTGCGTGGCCGCGTGCGCGTATGCGTGCGGCGGGGGAGTGCGGGGCACGCTGGAGAACGCACTCGCACAATTGCCACTTCGCCGCCAGCGCTCCCGACACTCGCGAATTTCTCGGCGATCTTTCAGCGACCCGTTTTTTTTTTCGCGCTTCGACGTACCCACGGAGATTAGAGAACAGGAGAACGATCAGCATATATTTGTATGTCCTTAAAATGGTGTAAAGTTTACAGACAGAGGGCGCGAGTGACGCTGTGATACTATTAGGGCCCGGACACAATGAAAGGAATAAGGAACAAGAAATTAAACATTGGGAATTGGGATGTGGAAGAAGAAAGAAGGAAGATTCTTCGTTCTTCCTTCTTCCACATCCCAATTCTCTATGTTTAATTTCTTGTTCCTTATTCCTTTCATTGTGTCTGGGCCCTTACGCTGTGGTACTATACACTGTGGTACTACTATTTGAAATAAACACGCATCATTTTCATCACAATTTGAAAGATTTTAATTCAATTAAGATTAAGATTGAGAGAGAGAGAGAGAGAGATGATTAATCAAAAGTTACTTCTACAACTACATCCGTAAAAAGGTTATTAGGTGCGTTTATTAACATAGGCTCAATAAAAAAATTTTTTTTAAATGTAAAGAATGTAATTCACATATAAAATCTTTTGGTGAAAGTCTCTTATTAACTGCTTCACTCAATAAATTAAGATTCTTAAAAGAAATATAATAAAAAAAATTTTAATGTTTTAAATAATGTTTTAATGTTTTAAATTTTATAATAAATTTGGATACATACCTTTGGAACTTTAAATAAAGACGTTTGTCTTACTCCTAAAATTTTTTTTTCTCCTTTCTCTGCCTCACGACCGCTTATGCAACTTGGAGCAGCACAACATTTTCCCATTAAAAATTTTTTATTTATAAATTTTAGTATTTTACTAATAAAATTAATTTCTTTATTATTAATTATTAATGTGTTTAATAGCTGTCAAGCTGTCACGTTTCAGTCCCTCTTTAACAGTGCTGCTGTGAGTGGTGAAAATTATAACTAAATCTTTACACCGTTTTACGTCCACAAAAATATCTATAAAACGTATGCTGATTATTCTCCTGTTCTCTATAAATCTCCGTGGACGTACCGCTCGCGTTTCGGAGCGTCCCGGAGCAAGTGTTCCGGGAAGCTTTCGCTGGACCCCGTACGATTCTCGCGGTACAGATTCGCGATTTTGAACGCGTGTTACTGCAGTTGCAACTCTCATCCTCCGTTCCCCGAGGCGACAAGAATTCAGGATGGAATCGCTCGCGCGATCCAGCTGCTTTGTCTAAGCGAGCTTTGTTACCTGGTCCAAAGGGATTTGCCTTCCATTGTCTGTCATACGTGACGTAATGCGGTAAAAGGATATTTTTAGGATACTTCGGCTTTCTCACGGCTGTCTGTGCGTTGCATTTGTATCTTGGATACTCGAGAATATTACGCATTTTGAAATTGGGGTCAATGTGTCCGCGTCGTGACTGTGTAAAATGTCAAGTGCAGGCGAAATACGACGACGTTGCGATGCAGAAAACGTGACGTGTCGCGCGGTACTTGCTTTACAAATAAGTTGTTTTTATCGCCGATTTATGTATCCTCTCGCGTAAGTGAATAAGAGAACTTTAAAGAACTTCGTACAAAGAAACATTTTCAGCACGATTTGGCTGCCCGAGCGAGTTCCACCGCACGCGAGCTCTGAAAACATCTTTTGTCTTCCTTCTTTTATAACTCACAATGAAACGCACAGTAAAAGACCGTGAATAGAGCTAATAAAAGCCGTTTCCGCGACGAGTCTCGTTACTAAATAAAATAATTATTGAACAAAATGAGAGAACGGGGAAGACATTTTGTAAAACGACAGAAACACGATTGTTTTTTACGCTCATATATACAAAGTGATCCGGAAATCGCGTGCTTTTTGTGAACAAACTTCTGAAGCCGATAGTCAGAAAAATAGGAATTATTTTCGTGCATTAATTTTTGTTAATTTTAATTAAGCTTCAAACAATAGATGAGACGATTTTACATTTTAATTTATGTTATTTTATACCCGGATAACCATCCTTTATACACATATGCATTTATGAAATTCGGAAAAGCTCAATCAACGTCACACAATTTATCTCGCGCTATTAATTCAGGCCATGGAGGTCTCGAATTTCTATCTCCGCGCTAACGGAGCATGGACTTTTTCTCTCAATTTTCGCTGGTTTTTGTCGATTATCGATGTCGAAAGCGGTGGAAAAATCAATTTAGCAAGTCACTTTCAGTGGTGTGTGTCGCTATCTTTATGTTTCAAACGCGAAACTATCCATCATGAAATTTAACAATTCGTCGTTGCTGCTATTTGTTGAAAAGCATCCAGATCGGAAGGTTCGTAGTTTTTATAATTTCGCGTGTGAGGCATACGCGTTGCGTTATAATTGTGAGTGGGAGAAAAACGCGAGGACGGAAGAGTTGAAATAAATATAACTTTATATTCTGTTTCTGCGGGATTAACGTTTTGATTAGTAAAATGATGCGAGTGGATCGCGCGTAATTTAGGCGGCAAATCCGCTGTCCCTTCTGAAAGCTTTCGTTTTCGATCGTAAATCCATCCGAAAATTTACGAGACTGTGCACATCCGTCGAATTGCATCCGCTTGATTCTCCCCCCGCCGATAAATCACGCAGTTATCCGTGTGTGTTGTGGACTCGATGCGCTGTTAAGCGCTCCCGTATTTTAGGCATTAAGCGATTCAAGATTTGTGGAATACGAAGCGAAGGGATTTGCAGGATAAAGGATTCACTCTCCCGATGGAAAACGAGACAAATTGTAATTACGAATGTACAGTTAAGTACACCACCGTCTTATATTTTATTAATTATACTGCAGATTAAAATACATCATATTAATGGGTGAGATTTTATGTTTCAACTTATCTTTTGTTTTGTTGTAATTTTTAATTCATTCTCTTCATTTATTATCAATAATATTAATAATAAAAAAATTATCTTCGTCTTATTATTATTGATAATTGATAATTATAGTATTATTGATAATAAATGACATATAATATTGAAAATTTAAGTGTACGACAAAGATAATTTTTTTATTTAGCCAAGCCACACACACAAATAGAATTGTTATACAATATTTCTTAACCGATCGTTCATGGCGATATCACTTGTCAATTATGACGTATGAAAGTATAATCGCGAGCGTCATTTGTCAACGTCACGGCGATCATAAAACGCGAGTGCTGTTTGCACGTCGCGAATGGAGAATAATTCGCGAATATCCGCGCTTCCGCTCCCTCCGCAACCCTTTCGTCGCCGCCGCCGCCGCCGCGAGTCTTTGTATTTCTGATGCGGGAGCCGGATGCTCGGCAACAATAACGCCTTTAATTACCGCACGCAATTAAAATCGTTTCCGAGCACGGGAGTCGGTGTTTGCATGCTGTCCGGTGCCGAGTGTCGCGCGTTGACGAAGAACAATGAAAAAGCGCGAGGCCTAAATTAAAACCGCCTAATTGTATACTGATGGATCCAAGATTTATTTTCATACACAAAAGAAAGATGTTATTCTATATCTCTGGGAACAAAAGTCTCTCAGATTTTCTTTAATTTGGAAAAAACACATGGTTCAAGAATGTTGAAATTTTCTAAATTATTATTAAAATTTCTCCTCTTGTATACTGCTATGATAACTGTTCTCTCATGCATGGAAAAATGTACGCATACGGCATTCTCCAACGGATGCGAAATGACAGAATTAGCAAGTATAATGAATGAAATTTTCTAATTGGAGATAGAAAGAGCGCGAGGAAGAAATTGTGGCGAAAAGGTAATAAAAGCTAGGCAAGAAAGACGTGAATGCAACCAACGTGCAACACGATAGCGAAAATATACGAAGAAAATGTAATATTTCTTCGTGATCCCGTTTTGCACAGAGGCGTTGGATTTCCAATGTCGGTATATCTGAGCCTTTGTGACGTCAAAGCTCTTTGTTCAACAGAACAGAGTAACATAACATGTCAAAATATATTTAAAGGAAATACAGTTTAGATTAATGCATGTAGCATCATTAATGACTTGTAGAAGATTACTTATCATCCAGGACCGGAACAGGCACAAGATTTACGGGGAAAGAGGGAAGGAGGAATTTCCGTGCGACAAAGGCATATGAGACAAAACGTGAAACGTGTAAAATAAAATATCTATATATATTTTTTTAAAGAGAAGAAGAGAATGTTACCTTTCCTTATCATAAAATGTCTGTATTCGAGAAATACAGATAAGAGGACGGTGATATAATTTCTTAGCCGCTTCTACGACCATTGTGCGAGCAGCATGATGAGATAACCGCTTGTTGTTTCTGTACCACGGATGCGCGTCGAGGAGAATTCGCTCCTTCGCGTTGCGAGACGCGGACGCTTCCCTTTGACGTGCGTACGCGTCGTAATTTCTGATGCTTCGCGGTTAATCTGGCGCGGCCGTAATATACGCGCGGCAGACGCATAACTGAAAGATGAGATGTATTCTACCGTACGCGTCGGGGATAGCCGTAATAACGCCATAAACGCTGTGAGAGCATCGCGCAACAACTCAATGTTTCTATGAAGTTAGGGTTGCCATCCGTCCTCTTTTTTAGGACGTCCGGGGACATTTTTCGAATGTGTCCGGGGTAATTATTAATGTCCGGGGTCTATGGTTTAAGAAAATTTCTAAATATTTTGCATTTTAGATTTCATTAACCACATCATATTCAATCACTTCAATTTACTTATAAAAATCAATAATTTTGTGCTGATTTGGTTCTTTAATATATTTGATAATTAGGTGTTATTTTACTGATATTTTAAAAATACCAATGGCAATGTAGCACGTAGGTATAGGTACAATAAGGTAGATACCTAATAATAAAATTTCTTAAAAACATGTTTCTTCTTTCTTCTTCAAGTGCCTTGTTCTCCCAGAACATCGGCGATCAAAAACATATTTAATTTATTCATTTTACTCTAACATTTTTGAGGGGTTGTTTCAACCCCTAAACGTTGAGTAAACCGCTAAAAAAAATACGTGTCTAATATTTTTTGATGTTCTACAACATATCCAAAGCCTATCAAAATCGGTGAGGGACACTTCCGACCGTTCCCTTGTAAGTACTATTGAAAACGTATGTAAAATAATAATTCATTTATTGTTTATAACCAATTTGCTAACCTATTCGCATTTTTGTATGCGTCCGGGGTTGCAAGCGAAATGTCCGGGATTTTTGGCTTATATATAAGTTCTAGTTTTGAAAATTTTATTATGGCAACCCTATATGAAGTCCATCTTCCCTGCGCCTCTTCGTCGCTCTCGTGCGTGAAGCTATCGCGATGCGCACGCAATCAGGAGCTTAGATCTATTCGAGTCTTATGTCCATTTCCACCAATGTAGATTAACTTTAATCTCGGTTTAATTTACTCTTTATCTTTTTTTTAGTTCTAAGAATTAGAAAGAGATAAAGAGTAAGTTAAACCGAGATTAAAGTTAATCTACATTGGTGGAAATGGACGTTATAGATTTTCGCAATTCAAGTTGCATCGCCGTGCATCTATTTCCAGAGTAGCTGGTCGCGGACAAAGTTACGTTCTCTCGCCGATAAATGATGGTTTGCAGCCGCGTTAGTGTTAATTGCGTTTAGGGTTTGCGTATAGTATGAGCGGTTCGGTAGGTAAATCCCCCGTGGTTTTGCTAATTGGAGTCAAACCATGCGTGAGCGTTAGCGACAGCGTTTCTCAACCGGTACACGGAGGAAATCAATCGAGCGACATGTATCTAAATTAACCTCGTCCATAATTAATATCGCATAATTTTATGCATTGAGAGCGCACGAAGCGAGAATTTTGATTATAAGAAGTCGCGATAAGTCTGTCGCCGTTCGGTTCTTATCGACATCTTTTAAACGGACCATTTCTCTGTCTACGGTGCAGTTTTCGGGAAAAGCCTCTCAACGCCCTAAATAACGAGATAATACGATAATAAACGTCAAAAAGGAATATCTCTTGAGAGATCTAGAAACAAGATGTCGCTAATCGGAAATGACGATGGCCAGTATTCATAGTCGGTTCTTATATTTAAGATCGTCTTAAGTACAATCTTAAGATGTCATAAACCAATCACAGAGCCGTATTAACGTCTTAAAACATTACTTAAAACGATCTTAAAATAAGAACGGACTGTGAATACCGGCCTTTGTTTCGTCGTGACAATCCCGCAGGGATGACTAATCCGCATTTAGTTATTTGAGTTTAACGGACTTAAGCCCAACACACAACAAACGCTTACGTACACTGAAAGAAAGGCTTGGTTATAAAAATCCAGGCTTGGTTAATGTTACCAACCACCTTGGTGAAATAGTTTCAACTAAACGTATAATAAGTATGACATAATTTAGTTGGATCAACTAAACAAAATTTGCTCTTTTAAAATGTTTATAATTATTACAAAATGTTTTGTTATTATTATTATATTCGGTAATAATAATCAAATACTTCAAAAAAAATATTACTAAATGCATCTCACAAGTTTACCAAGAATTTTTTTAGTGTACATTTACATATTGTATACACCCAGACTTCTGTGTGAACGACAGTATAATAAATATTTAAGGAAAAGTGGAAGCAAGATACAACCTATTAAATATTTAAGAATAACAAGAAAAATAAGAACAAAATAAGAACAAGATTCATATCTGTGTTTCCTATATATACAGTTGAAATAGGATAACGAAAGTTAAAGCTTATTTTTTTATTTATGTCCTTTAATTAGAAAAAAGAATTTGCCACAAATAAGAGTCGATCCGCGTTTATTTCGCCGTGGCGGCGCTTTTGAGGATTAAAGATACCAGGGGTGAGTGACATAAAAAAATCGCCTCACGACGCTTTCTTTCATCGATGACGAGAAGTAAAAGGAAACGAGGAACCTCGGAAGGAGCGGGCGAGTGATCGAGCAAGTAAACGGGGAAATCTGCCTCCCAACGGACAGCGAGCACGGCTTTCTCAGCCGTAATATTGGAAGTTTACGAGGTTTCCCGTAATCGAATCTCGGTGTACGGCCACGTAGAAGGCCTTTGGCAATCTGCTAAAGGGCCGACGCGACGTCGACGACGTGCCACGGAAATGCGAGCCTTACCAGAAATGATGCGCGAGGTATACCGTAGTTCGACAGCGTTTTAAACAGACCGAGGTTTTGCGACAAACGTTCAGCGGGGAAAACCATCGATTCGAGTTAAGAAAAAATTTACCTGCCTTGTTTACGCTTGTTACTTATATCACTGAAATTGATGAAGAAAGGAGATATTTCTTCGATTCTTAATTATATCACGATTAAATTGCGACCGATATCTGAGTAGTGAGAAGTAAAAAATGCTAAAATTTTCTCGTTCTGATTGTATCGTAATTGTACTATGCCTGATATGGCCTGATATCACAGTTAAATTGAAACTAATTCTTAGATCGCAATCTATATCGAGTGTTTGTACCTGTGGTTTCGAAGTATAAGATAATGAGCGGAACGCATGATGGTTGCATTACTCTCGCCTTGTGCCGGCTAATTAGTTTATACGCGCATCAAGGAACTAATTAACCGTTCCGAATAGACTTTCGTTTACGATCAATTTCCGCTGTGAAGTGCAATGACCGGCTGAAATATAATACCAGCAATATCTTAGAAGCATGGCTGTGCGGGAAAGTTGCATTGATTTATCTAAAATTGAGATTATCGAGATAAGTATTCGATACTCATTGTCAGTGATAATCTAGAACTTTATCTGAATCTTTAATGTTGTGACAATTAATCTAACAGTTTGATCGTTTCTTTTCAATTTCTTTAATCTTGTCAACTTACGTCTTTTGGACTCACATTTTTTCTTTCTGTTTCTTTTTCTTCATCTTTCTTATATTATTATCTGCGATATACCAGGAAAAAGCCACGTAAAAAACATCTTATCTCATATCAATATTTTTAAAGCAATTTTTTTCATATAATTAATGTGCACGAATCAATATCTTGCAAATAAGGAAATACTGCAGATAAGATACGTGTTAGAATAAGCTTATATATTCTAACACGTCATAAATATTCGCACAAATAAAAAGAGTCAGTCTGACAGAAATGAACAAATTAAAAAGCTACGGCAAAATTATTGATATACCGGGTTTAATTCAATTAGTGTCGCCGCGGTTGCCGAAAGTTTTGTTGGAAATTATCGTCGGAAAAGAGCTTACTCTGTCCGTCGTCATTTTTTCGACGCGATATTAATGAAAAATTACGTGCGCGCCACACGCAAGAAACCGGCTGCTAAAATATTACGCATTATGTGGGAGTCAAGGGATGAAAGTAGTAGCGATATGTCGTGTATATGAATTTATAAACAATATACACAGAAATTGCGTAAGAAACGTTCATCATAGTATATTCAACATAAGCATATTTATATAAAAAAACAAACACCGAATTGTCTTAAGTAATATAATTAATAAAATCCTTTCAATATTTTTTGCGTAACATCCGATATTATAAATGATACGGATTAAAATAACATAAAGTTTGCTGGTTATAAAAACAGAAATACATATTTTAATGAAAAAATATATAATAACAACATTAAAAGATTTTTGAAAAGATTTTCATATATAACGAGCTGCAATATTAAATATAATCATAATAATAATCAATAAGAATCACTGAATTGTTCATAATAGCGTTATCAATCCTGAGTTTATTATCATGATACCGCATTGTTAGCGGGACCATTACACAGATTCATGCTGCATTCCTCACAATTTTTGTAACCTAAATTTTCTAAAAAATCACAGAAGCCCAAATAACCGCACTCACGGAAGAAGATCGTTTTGTCACCAAGCTCTAAAAAAAGAAGTTTTACTTTTAACTTGCAATCTAAAAGATGTTTAATTTGCAAGAGACAAAGATCCGCATTCCATGTGCATCTCTAAATGCTTCGTAAATCGTAAAATAGTTTAGAATTATACTCGCGGGTTTCTACAAGCTGTTAGAAGAAAATTGAAAAAAAATCTCGAATATTGAAAAAACTCAAATACGTTTTCTTATCTTTATGACAGCAGATTATTAAAAATAGAGCAACTAAAGTCTTTACAACTTACAACATTTTAAGAAACATTATTCGTATAAATTATTTTGAATATAGGATTCGATGTGTTAAAAATCTTAAGCTTTTCTTTGCTTTAGCTACTTACTTCCTGTAAATTTGACGCATACATTATGGCCAGCCTTACATTCCATCTCATCAAATGGTCCTTTTTCACAGTTTGAGGTTCCAAGACAATCGTAACATTTCAATGCCTCACCTTAAGGAAGATATAGATATAGATAAAACAACAAACTAATAAGAATATTTTTATTAATGGCTATATTAAAATAGAATTAGAAAATGGAATTAGAAAAGAGATTGCCTATATCCAAATTATATACATTAAGTAATTGCACAGGGAGAAGCAAATTTTTCGATTATATAATTGTTATTTAATAATTCTTTTGTTAATTTTTTTTAGTGTTAACATTTTAGTAATCTATAGCAACTGTTCATTATTGTTCTTATCCTCCAGACTAAGTCCATTATTTAAAAAATTGTTAAATCTAAAATTTCAAATTGTATCAATGCATTAGTATCAAAAATGCAGTAGCAAAAATCATTACAAATAAACTTTTTAAAAGGTTTTGCTATTGTCATTTATAAAATAGTGTTGACAACCAAATAAGTTGCCGAAAATTTACATCACATACCTGAGTGAAGAATAGAGAGTACGATTATCAAAACTATGATAATCCTAGAAATACGATCTTGCATCTTTGCTGCACCTTGATTCATGTCCGATCAACAACTACCACAGTATGCCGGACAAATTGGTGAAGTTACCAATATCTCTTAGAACTGTGATAAATTATCGATAGTTATATCATATTTTCGAAGAAGCTATTCCGTTATCAATACTGTTATTTTCACAACGTGATTAAAGTGCAAAAAAAAATTTTATCAACTTCTTAACTGGATATAAAGAAATATTCCGTCATATCAAAAATCAATCCTGTTCGACATGACATTTGAAGCTCTATTTTTTATCATAGAGCTTCAAAAATTAATTTCTAACTAATCTCTCACGACGTTTTATATTTTACGCCTAGAAGATGTAAATCGCGTACTATTTGAAAAATTTGCGGAAAGAATCAATATTCTGGTATCCCGACTGTAACATTAATATAGTACGCATTATGTTTGGGAGTTATGGGATGAAAGTAGTAACGTTATGCCGTGTACATGAATTTATAAACAATATACACAGAAATCGCATAAGAAACGTTCATCATAGTACATTAAACATAAGCACATTTATATAAAAAAAACAAACACCGAATTATCTTAAATAATATAATTAATAAAACCCTTTTAATATTTCTCGCGTAACATCTAATATAATCATGGGCGCCCATGAAGGGGGGCAAGGAGGGGCATATATGCCCCCCTGGATTTTAATTTTTTCAATTTAGAATGATTTTATGATTGACAACCAGATAATTATTATTTGAAATTTATACACTTAAAAATAAAAATCTGCATAAATTTTTCTTTAAAAAATTTTATTTGAAATTATTAAATAACGTTCGTTTGGCAGAGCCTTACAAAAATGGTACCCCTAGGTGTATTTAAACTCTCCCCCTCCTTGAAAAAAGTTGTAAGGACGCCCATGTCTGTAAACTAATAATTTTATAGAATTGTGGCGGCTAGCCGGATTGAAGCACGCCGGCAAGGCGTAGCAACCCGGCTACCGCCACACGCCGACAACCTGCCGAACGGCAGCCCGGCCACCACGCGCTTCTCACGAGTGCGAGGCGACACGCGGCGCGTTTCACGGCTCGGCCGCTACGCGGCGCCGATAGACTCGCAAGTAAAGAAAAATCACCGCAGGGATATAAGCAACCTGTCCTTTTCGAAACGAACCCTTGGCCCCGTCAGCTGAAAAAGATATTTTTGGCAGTTTATGTAATATAAAATAAATTTTAATAAAATATATAATTATTAATTTCATTCTTTTATGATTTCTATTAGTGGTGGGCGTTTTTTTTGTTTTTACAAAACACCAACGAACTGTTTATTGAAAAATGGCAACTGTTTTTAAAAACTGTTGTAAAAAAACAGGTTAAAAAACAAAAGATCGGGGCACATTCGAAACATCTGCAATCTTCTAATTGGAACGTCCGGTTTTATTGTTACATCATGATTTTTTATTAAAGAACATCTGTTTTATTGTCAGTCATATCATGATTTTTTATCAAAGAACATTATATTTTATCTATTGCGCACTGTCGCCAGCACCTGACTCTTAATTGCCGTTTTATGCTTTGTTATTTGACCTTATCGAGAGTCAATTATCATTTGATTATCTTCTAATTATTCGTGCGTCATAATTGTTGGTTATTCGAGAAACGGCGATTAACTGAGAATGCTAAGTAAATGCTGAGAATCAGCAATTATACCTACATCAACAGTCATGACGCACGAATAGTTAGAATGTTAAAAGGTTGCACGCGTTCTGAATGTAAAATAACTTTAAGAAAAAAATGTTGGTTTACTTAAAATTATATAGGAACTCTAAACCGATCCAACTGTTTATGTCCGTTTGGAAAAACAGTTCGTTCGTTGTTTGCTGGAAAACAGTTTTTTCAAACAGTTCGGCGTTTTTGTATCCATCACTAATGATAATAAACCTAATAAATGAAAAATGAGTCACGGCGGTAAACCTATTCATTTTTATGATGTCGTTTGTTGATTACTTACCTGACTGATTTTATTTTCGGAATTCATCGTTTTACTTAATCACACTTTTACTTTTTTATAAAATTTTTTATTTAATTGATTGAATACATAAACGTTTGAATCCATTGACAATTTAAAATATATTAATTTTAGATGAGGTTAGGTAGTTTTAGACTTTATTACGTTTTATACATACAGAGAGAAGCCTGAAGCCTGCTTCTCTCTGATACATATTTGACGTATACATGTATATTACGTATACATGTATAACGTAAAAAATCCTAGAATTTGTCAAATGTCCCAACCCTGAATTCTCCTTTACATAACATGCATATTTAATACTATTATGATAAGGCAAAATAAGGCATATCTTATATTTCTTTGATTTTTCTTGAAAAAAGAATTAGAAGAAAGATAAAAAAGATATTCATAAAATAAATATTGCAATATAAATAAAAACAAATTTATTAATCTGTTGCGCCTTTAATAATACTGATCGCCATGTGGTCTAGTGTTTACATGAGATAACTGAACCCTGAACTCACCGAGATAACTGACTATTGTTAAATCTGGTTAGATCCGAATCCACGGATCTTAATATACTGCGGATGTTTATACATCATATATCCATATACATATATATTTCCGAATGATTGTGCAACAGATATGTATATTGGAACAAGTTTGTATATTTAACCATATAAATACTTGTGTGATTTACTATCATTAATATTTAGTATTCATAATTGATCTTAGACTTTACCCAGAATTGAGAATCAGAACCAGTCTTCAACCGGTTTAAAGCAAGACGAATGTATTATAACAGCATTGCATGCTGCATTTATATATAACAGCATGCTGCATTTATATTTCCAGTAAGCAAACCGTCTGCAGTATGCCAGCAGATTGACAACAGATTCGATCAGAAAAATGCAACAGATTCGGTATCATCTGTGTCCGCATTAAGCTCGTGTTTTGCCGACAGGGCTTGTTGACAAAATCTAACAGCAGATTTGCAGCAGAAACCGAACAGAATCTGTCGAACGCAGATTCTGCTGTATTTCTGCCACCAATCTGAGTCAAATTGTGTAACAGGTATGTCAAGATCTGCTTGATTTCTGCTATCAATTTGCAATCATATTTTGTTGGATAAATTTTGCTATATTTTTGCCATCATTCTAGCAACATTGTATATGTCAGGTGCTGTGTCAAATCGGTAGTCTTTGCCGAAAAAATTTGTAGCAGACACTTTGCAAAATCTGTTCTCGACAGACTTGGCTAACTGGATTATTACAAAAGTTTGTAAAGTTTATAAAGTTTTAATATATTATAGTTGTGTGCCATATATATACATATATATCTTAGCATGATGTTTACACAACGATTTGTAACACATGGTTTGAGACTAAACTCCTGTACAAAGTTGGTGAAAGTGCTGTACAGTAAATCGCAATCTGTACAGCACGAAGTTAAGGAAATAGAAATTCCAGTACCTTGGGGCAAGGTGGCCGGTACGTATGATTGTTCTATAAGCGTGACTTTCAATGACAATTGTTCTACAAGTGTGACTTTCATAGCTACAAACGTAAGTTTTATTTCAGGTAAGTTATGGGGTTCACAAGATAAACAACCTATTCTGGCTATGCATGGCTGGCAAGATAATGCCGCATCATTCGATAACATAGCACCTCTTATAAAAAATACGCCAGTCCTGGCGATCGATTTACCTGGACATGGACTATCTTCATGGCTGCCACCAGGATTTATGTATAACGAATTGATATACTTCTTGCTAGTCAAAAGAATTAAAAGATACTTTGGATGGGAAAGAATAAAAGTAATGGCGCATTCCTTAAGCGCTATGACCATATATTGGTATGCTGCAAGTTTCCCAACGGAGCTGCAATATGTTATAGCTTTGGATTTTCTCAAATTCCCATCTACGAATGCCATGCACCTTACCATGTTGGGAAATGCGGTTGATGCGTTTTTCAAATTGGAGGAAAATGAAAATGTTCAACCTAGATACATGCTATGTGAGATTATGAAGAAAGCATCTACAGCATTCCTGAGCGTGGATGAATCATCGTGTAAAATACTTATGACTAGAGGAACCACGCAAAAAGAAGATGGAACGTATGTCATCAACAGAGATCCTAAATTGAGAGTTGTACCCGTCCATAGTATGTTTTCGCAAGATCAACAAGAGGAATATGCAAAACTGATAACGTGCCCATATTTAATAGTAAAAGGAGACGTTAATTTTTATGCTGAGAAAAAAGAAAATTTTTATAGAGTATTGGAGATACTGAAAGCTGCTAATGACAAAGTGCATTATGAGACTCTGTCAGCGACACATCATCTTCATCTCACGCATGCGGAAGATACGGCAGCAATTATCAATCCCTTTTTAGAAAAGTATGATTGATAATGTTATTTTGAATATCCATTCATCGCACGAATAGTTACAATGTTAAAAGGTTGCACGCGTTCTGAATGTAAAATAACTTTAAGAAAAAAATTTTGGTTTACTTAAAATTATATAGGAACTCTAGACCGATCCAACTGTTTATGTCCGTTTGGAAAAACAGTTCGTTCGTTGTTTGCTGGAAAATAGTTTTTTCAAACAGTTCGGCGTTTTTGTACCCATCACTAATTTCTATAATAGTTGCTTTCCTTTTACATTCATGTGATTTTGCATGCATAATCTTTGTTAAAAATAAATTAAAAAAGAAAATATGTTTATTTATGAATGAGGGCGGCAAGGAGGGGCATATGCCCCCCTGGATTTTAATTTTTTCAATTTAGAATGATTTTATGATTGACAATCAGATAATTTTTATTTGAGATTTATACACGTAAAAATCTGCATAAATATTTCTTTAAAAAGTTTTATTTGAAAATATTAAATAACGTTTGTTTGGAAGAGCCTTACAAAAATGGTACCCCTAAGTGTATTTACACTCTGTCCCCCTCCCTTGAAAAAAGTTGTAAGGGCGCCCATGAATATAATAAATGATACGGATTAAAATGACATAAAGTTTGCTGATTATAAAAACGGAAATACATATTTTAATGAAAAAATATACAATAACAACGTTAAAAGATTTTTGAAAAGATTTTGATATAACGAGCTGCAATATTAAATATAATAATAATAATTAATAAGAATCACACTGAATTGTCCATAATAGCGTAATCAATTCTGAGGTTATTATTATGAAGCATTACACAGATCTGTGCTGCATTCAGCACAAGTTTTGACAAATGGATATTCTTTTACAGCATCTGCACAGAAGTTAGAAATACCACATGTACGTCCGACACCCGTATGGCCATTTGCCTCTGAAAAAAAAGTTTTATTTTTAACTCGCAATCTATCGTTAAAGATATTATTTAATTCACAAGAGACAAAGATCACATTCCTGTGCATCTTTAAATGCTTCGTAAATCGTTAAATAGTTTTGAATTATACTCGCAGGTTTCTATTCGAAGAAAATTCAGCTATTAGAAGAAAATTGAAAAAAAAACGCGAATATTGGAAAAACTCAAATATGTTTTCATATTTTTATGACAGCAGATCATTAAAAATAGAGCAACTGAAGTTTTTACAACTTGCAACATTTTAAGAAATATTATTCGTATAAATTATTTATAGGATTTGATGTGTTAAAAATCATAAGCTTTTCTTTGTTTTAGCTACTTACCTACTGTAAATTTGATGCATAATGTTTCGTAAACCGAACATTCAATCTCATCAAATGGTCCTTTTTCACAGTTTGAGATTCCAAGACATTTGTAACATTTCAATGCCTCACCTTAAGAAAAAAATATATATAGATAAAACAACAAACTAAGAATATTTTTATTAATGACTATATTAAAATAGAATTAGAAAATGGAATTAGAAAAGAGATTGCCTACATCCAAATTCATTAATTAATTGCTCTGGGATGCAAACTTTTCGATAATTGTTATTTAATAATTCTTTCGTTTATTAGTATTAATTTCGTTCTTAGTATTAACATTTCAGTAATCTATAGCAACTGTTAATTATTGTTCATATCCTCCAGATTAATTCCATTATAAAAAAAACTTGTTAAATTTAAAATTTAAAATTGTATTAATGTGTGCATTAGTATCAAAAATGCAGTACAAAAATTATTACAAATTAACTTTTTAAAAAGTTTTGCTATTGTCACTTATAAAATTGTTATCAACCGAATAAACTGCCGAAAATTTACATCGCATACCTGAGTGAAAAATGGAGAATACGATTATCAAAAATATGATAATCCTTGAAAAGCGATATTGCATTTTGTTGCACTTTGATTCACGTCCAACCAAGAACTGTCACAGTATGCTGGACAAATTGACGAAGCTATCAATATCTCTTAGAACTGTGATAAGTTACCGACAGTTATATCATATTAATTTTCGGAGAAGCTATTCCGTTATCAATACTGTTAATTTCACAACGTGATTAAAGTGCAAAAAAGAACATTTTATCAATTTCTTAACTGATAATGAGTATAAAGTAATATTTAGTCATATTAAGAATCAATCCTATTGGGCATGACGACACTTCTTATCATGGAGCTTTAAAAACTAATCTCTAATTAATCTCTCATAACGTTTTACATTTTACGCCTAGAAGATGTAAATTGTGCTATTCAAAAAAATTTACGGAAAGAATCAATATTTTGGTATCCCGATTGTAACATTTAATACATTACGCATTATGTTTGGGAGTTATGGGATGAAAGTAGTAACGATATGCCGTGTATATGAATTTATAAAAAC
This sequence comes from Aphaenogaster ashmeadi, assembly GCA_003063805.1. Lineage (NCBI taxonomy): Eukaryota > Metazoa > Arthropoda > Insecta > Hymenoptera > Formicidae > Aphaenogaster > Aphaenogaster ashmeadi. The sequence continues at coordinate 147,690 of NJRQ01000453.1, forward strand.
AATATACACAGAAATCGCGTAAGAAACGTCATCACAGTAATTGCACTGCAGGATGCAATGGCGTTACGTTATGAACAGTAAATTATTTCGCGCGTCTTATATATTTCGTCAACGAATCGTACGAAGACAGCGGTACGAATAAAACGCATAAGTGCTCAAATATTTTTTCTAGTATTATGGTCAATTGCTTTCAAAATATAACTTTTCAGTTTTACAGTTAATAAGTTATATAAATGATACGATACATAAAGTTAATAATTATGCATAAATTTTGTATATTAATATTACTTATATATTAATTTTACAATTCCCTACGTTCAGATAACAATCAACATTGATTCAGGTTTTCAATGCATTATTCGGAGCGGAATAATTTTCTATTATATAACATCGTGTGATACAGCTATAAAGAATACGGTTGCGTAAATTGCTATGCGTTTAAGACAAGGGAATTCTAATTTTGCATGTTTTTATAATTTCATTTAATTTTTTACGGGTTTTTTTTAAACACAAAAACATATATTTTCTTTTGTCCGGTACAACGAAAATATAGTTAAGACAAGACCAAGACATCATCACAGAAAGAGCGTTCCATTATTAAAGTAGACTGTCTTTATGCAATTTTGTTGCGTACCCAGTGGTCTAAGACTTTACAGTTAGATCTGCACTTTATCTTGATGCGTAAAAGAAGTGCGGCGAACGCTGAGAGGGACATGGAACCTTGAGAATTTCCCTACTTATTGTGATTCGCGAAAGAAATACGGTCTCGTACGCACTCTTCCTGGCGTATCAGAACTGGAATTTTCCACACTGCCGCGGTCCAGTTTTGCATTACGCAGAAACACACCTTCCAAAGAAAAGTTGGATGTCTTACGTTGAATCGCAATAGCGCGAAAATGTCCACTCAATTCTTTAGGAAATTCGATACTCTTTTGACATCGTTATATGACTGTTTTATCAAATTCGAATTTTGAATTAAAATTTGTTTATATATTTATTAGATATTTTTGTGTGACAAATATATTTTATGAATATTAATATAAATGCGGAAAGGTTTAATGATGCACATTTATATAAAAAAGCGAAAACTGAATTGTCTTAAATAATATGTTTAATAAAATCCTTTCAATATTTCTCACGTAACATATCCGATATAATAAATAATACGGATTAAAGTAATATAAAGTTTATTGGTTATAAAAACGGAAATACATTTTTTAATGAAAAAAATATACAATAACCACATTAAAAGATTTTTAAAAAGATTATGATATAACGAGCTATAAGATTAAATATAATCATAATAATAATCAATAAGAATCACTGAATCGTCCATAATAGCGTAATCAATCCTGAGGTTATTATGATGATAGTTGATACCATATTTTTAGCGGAAGCATTACACAGATATGTGCTGCATTCTTTACAATCTTTGACATATTCAGCTTTACTTGAACAGTAGCCGGGAACACCGCATATACGTCCGATGACGTCCGGTTCGCCATTATTACGTTCTGGAAAAAGAAGTTTTACTTTGAACTTCCAATCTACTGTTAAAAATTTTTAATTCGCAGGAGACAAAAATCGCAGTCCTGCACAACTCTAAATGCTTCGTAAAATAGTTTAGAAATGTACTCGCGGATTTCTATAAGCTATAAGAAGAAAATTGAAGAAAAAACTCGTATATAAGGAAAAACTCAAATAAGTTCTCTGATCTTTATGATAGCAAATCATTAAAAATAGAGCCACTAAAACCTTTACAACTTCCAACATTTTAAGAAACATTATTTGCATAAATTATTTTGAATATAGAATTCGATGTTAAAAGTGATAATTTTTTTGTTTTAGTTACTTACCTACTGCAAATTTGGTGCATACCGTTTCGACACTCGAACATTGCATTTCGTCAAATGGTTTGTCATTACAATTTGTGTGCGGAATACATGTGTAACATTTCAATGCCTCACCTTAAAAAAGATATAGATAAAACATTAAATCAATAAAAATATCTTTATAAATAACTGCATTAAAATAGAATTAGGAAAGAGATGGCCTACGTCTAAGTTACATTAACTAACTGCACAGAGAAGTAAATTTTTCTATTATATAATTGTTATAACTTAATAATTTTCTTTAGTTTATTGTTTTCAATATTAATATTTTAGTATTCTATAACAACTATTAATTATTGTTCATATCCTCCAAACTAATTGCATTACAAAAAAAATTGCTAAGAATCTAATATTTTAAATTATATCAATGCATTAGTATCAATAATGCAGTAGCAAAATCATTATAATTTAATCATTTTTTAAGTTTTGCTATTGTCTTTTATAAAATTGTTAACAACCGAATAAATTGCCGAAAATTTACATCGCGTACCTGAGTGAAAAATGGAGAGAACGATTATTAAAAATATGATAATCCTTGAAAAGCGATCTTGCATTTTTGCTGCACTTTGATTCACGTCCAACCAAGAACTGTCACAGTATGCCGGGCAAATTGACAAAGCTATCAATATCTCTTAGAACAGTGATAAGTTATCGACGGTTATCATATTTGCGGAAGAACTATTCCGTTATAAATGCTGTTACCTTCAAATATTTAACAGCCTAAAAGATGTAAATCGTGCTATTCGAAAATTTTGCGGAAAGAATCAATATTTTGGTATCTCGACTGTAACATTACCCAAGTAGAACAGAAAGTCATGATGACGTCAAAATGATGCTAAAATGACACCTTTGACATCATTTTGAAGTCATGATGACGTCAAAATGATGTCAAAGCATCATTTTAGCATCATTTTGACGTCATCATGACTTTCGTGTTCTATTTGGGTAGTTTGTGTATACCCCAATTAATTCCCACTGGGGATTAAGAGGTTAAGAAATATAAATTTATAACAAACGCAAATTTTATTAATAACAAAAAGTAAAAAATACTTTCCGTCGCCAGTAAATGATTAAAGTAGTAGGTTAGTGTGTAAGACGACCCAACTGGTAATACTTTATGGAAAAAGCACAACGTTACGACCAGCAAATTTCTGGTCCTTTTCAAGTGTATAACGAATTTATTAATAACTTTACGATTAGAACGTAAATCTTTTTAACATTTGTATTATAATCGTTGAATTTTTAACATTTAACATTCTTTTTATTGAATCTCAATGCACCTTTACACTATGTAATCATTTCTTACCAAGTAATATTTCTTAGATGGCGTGTAAGTACGGAGTGGTACGTCGAAATACTAATCACATCTTATGAATTAATGTAAATGCGGAAAGGTTAATGAAATATTAATGATGCATATTTATATAAAAGCAAAGACAGAATTGTCTTAAGTAATATGTTTAACACTAAAGCTACCGACAATTTATATATACCTATTCTATTTCTACCGAACCGGATTATATGTATTATGTTATATATTATTTATATAACATAACAAAAAAGTTATATATATGTAATATGTAATATATTAAGAAAAAGTCGTGAAGTGTCAATTGAGAAAAAGCGATAACATTGAATGCAGAATTTTTAATCAAAAGTTTAGAAACGGTCATTTGACCAGCAGTGGTAGTTTTAGTGTTAATCAAAAGTTTGAAAACGGTCATATGACGGCGGTGGTAGGTTTAGTGTTAATAAAATTCTTTTAAAATTATTTTAATAGTGAGATGAATGAATTGATGTGAGAAAAACACATGGTTGCTTTTCAAAAAAGTATATAACTGCACATTACAAGTTCCATAATTTTTCTTAAAAGCAAGTATATTTTCTTTACACCAACTGATTCATCTCATTATTCTGTACATAAAAATATTAAGGTATGATTATCAAAAAATGAATAGTTTACAAGATATTTTACATTTCTTGTCAAAATATATCAGAATAAAATATAAAATATCTCGCAAACTA
>NJRQ01000454.1:0-11643 GCA_003063805.1 Aphaenogaster ashmeadi
ATAGTTCAGATCTAAAAGTATAATCCACAAGTTGCGACGTCACTAATCACTTCGAAAGCGATTAAACCCAGCCCAATCGAAAACGCTAATAGACGATGTCGAAGATCGACCGATGTTTTGCATGCGGGCTCTATACAATGTTTTTCGATCTTTCCCGAGATGGAACGATCAGGGCACCTATTATGCAACTGCCGGAAACCGATTCCGATCGGAATGATTCCGTTTTCTCTAGAAAAGACAATAGAAATCTAGGAAATAACTAAACAATTCCGATCGGAATCCATTCCGAACAAGTCCATAATAGGTGCCCTGATCGTGGATGCATTTGTAAAGCATTTATAAAGTATTTATAGTATTAATGAACAGATATGTATTTATATTTTTATCCATTGAGCTATACTATATTCGAGAACGTTTAACGTTGGCGTGTGAGAACTACTTTTCGAAAAACACTATCATAAACAGACATAAATCAGTTAAAGTTTACTGCGATTAGTTTCTCTACTTCCATCTCGGGAAGGAAATAGAGAATCCAGTCGTACTTTGATAAACTTTATCAACGTGCGTGTGTGGACGATGAATGAATAATGTGCGAAAGCCAATCTCGCAAGGATTATCGTTATAAACTCTTCGAACAAGCGATGATTCAAGAAAGCTTGAAATGGTGAAATTCTCCTTTTAATGGAATAGGAAATTTTATTTTTATCGTTCAATTTCTTCAGGCTAAAGATTTAGAAATTTCGTCAGAATAGATTAATTACAAGTTTATATTTTTTTATATGCGAATACTGCATGTATAACGTTGAAATATATGTGGCAAATTAAACAAATTACTATATATTTACTTTTTACTATATATATATAAAAATCTCATTGTATCTATTTTAATAATATATTGATTTTTTCCATTGTGATAATAACATGTCAAACTGAAAAATTTTATCGTTCATTCAATCTATAAATTTTCAATGGAACAATTTAGTCCATATATATGCTATGAATAAATGTGTATTGAAATAAAAAATAATTTTCCTATAATTTTTATATCGTTTAAAGTTTAAATTCTTAAATAAGAAATGTTTTCGTTTACGAGACTAATGGCAGATGAAATAAAGAATAATGATTGAAAAAGCGAAAGCAAATAAAGGATATTGTTTAAAAAATGTACAACAACCATTATAAGTAGGCTAATATAGGAGGAATAGCATACATATTAGTACTTCGAAAATAGTTTTTTTTTCTTTAGATATATAAAACTTGTTAACATTACATAACAATATAGATATTACATAAGACAATATTTCATAGAGAAATTTTGCAAGTATTCCAGTATTCTTTTTTTTAAAAGTTTATATAAAATATTTAGGATACATTATAATTATATCCTGTTACTTTCTTAGCCGATAATTATTAAAATTATATCTAGGTAATATAGGTTAATGCCCTATACAAATAATTTTAAGAAAATAAAAGAACTATAATACTGAATGTAATTAAATAAAATATACTAAATAATAATAATAATAATAATAAAGATCATTTTTATCTTGTAAGATATTACTAAGATATTACATTATTGCACCCATTAAGCATAAACAATGCAAGATCTCAACATAAAAATATATATAATAAGTTTTTTGATTTTTCTTACATCGAAAAATCCCACACAGCGATATCACCTAGATATCCGAGGGTATCTCAATAACCGTAGGATCTCCATGGGATCGCATTATGTCCAATTGGACATGTGAATCACTCTGGGATATCCTCAGGATAAAATGTGCTGTGTGGGATATGTTCAACTGTGCAAACATAAATTTTGAAAATTATATTAAAAACGTAATAATTACTTTATTTATAAAATAATATTAGTATTACTATCATTATGAAATCATACATTTTTTATTGCATGAAAATAAAAAAAAGAAAAAATAATAAATCAATTGCTCTTTTGCAGACACAGGCAATGCTTTTTGACAATTTTTATTTTAATATAAGTATTTTGCAATAATAATTTTGAAAGATTTTCCAACAATAATTTTGCTAAGAAAATACGAATTATAGAAGAAAACAAGTCTCTTAAATTCTTCTTAATGCCATATGAATTATAAGTAATACAAAAGCAAGTCGAAATATTTTAAAATACATGAAGCACAGTTGTTAGTCTCTTTGTAACAAAAAAAGAGAGATCTTAACTGCATATACAGTTAACAAGCTTATATTCTATTTGAGAATAATAAACTTGCATTGGTGTTTACCTGAGTGCTACAGATGCAATTACTTTCTAGGTTAACACAAATGCAAATGTTATAATTGCATAATATAAAAAAATAAATTATGTAAGAGACACATTCCAAGTGCTTTGTTTATCACATAGTATACTTGGTAGTAATCTCTTGGTAGTAATCTCTTGGTAGTAATCTCTTATCTTTCTTCATATTAATCTTTGAGTATTTTAACTCACTACGACACATACTTTCATGAGATTATCATTCATGATTGATAATTGGCACCGACTTTTGTAGAAACACAATCAAGTAAAATCATATAAGCAATCTTATGATATTCAGTTCTTCCAATATGTTCTCCTAACGGTAAAGATATTTGTACTTCATTCAAGGAGAAAAAAGAATAGAAGAGAAATGAGTGAGACAAAATAAGTAACAAGGAATAATGGTAAAGTTATAAATAGAACAAGTTATTTGAAAGGGATTGATGTGGTTCAGCTAGAATATTTTGGCCGACCAAGTACACAAGTTTGTGTGCATATTGACAAGGAGCGGGTACACGAATCGTACCAGGCCAATTGTAGTATAAATGGCAAAGTTTGTATGTGAGTCGTTGCATATGGTCCGTTTCCAAGTTGGACGAATCATAAATAACGATGTAATGAGTGGGAGTTACTGTACCCTGTCGCACATTTTGCGGCACGAGGAAGAAGTCATAATAATTTCGCCTCGTTACACAAGAATCAATAACGGTTCCTGGTGCAGGGTTTTCTAAACCTTGCCTCTGCAAATTAAAAGAATTAATTATCAATTAAAAATGTATCATTAACGCAGCAACACATCTCATAATTGTATCATATAAATTCTAGCGCAATACTCACTCCTTTGATGAATATCCGCGTATTGATACGTTTCTGAACGATAACTACACTGAGTTGCGGCTTATAATTCGGTGCAATGCGATTAAATGTCGCCAATAGTTGCTTTACCTCATACTTTTCAACGTAATCCAAGTCTCCGTCACCAACTCCATCACGATATATAATTATACGCTCTGGATTACATCCATTATGCTAACAACATAACATTATTATCATTTTGATAAATCAATGAACAGAAGTTCAAAATTTAGAAGGTACATAACGCATTAATTACCTCGTGATATGCATTAATAGCTGAAGTAAAACACACTTGCAGCATATCCACCAATTCTTGCTTAGAAGCTTGCATACAGATTCGACTGTGCCATTTGGTCAATTGATTATCTAAACTTGCAATAAATCCTGCAACACTCTTTTTTGCACCTCCTCCTGTACCGGCGTGATAAACGTCTATACCACATACCATGCAGTTTTTCTGTTACAATAATAGAATTTATTGAACAAAAAAAACGAATACATAAATAAAAGTATATGATAATATAGTATAAGAGAGAGTTTTCTATGTACCAGAGGCATGGTCACGGTCCAAAGTGCTCCTCCTAATTTGCAATTTATTTGAAGTGCTATCTTCTCTGTGACACTTTTCAATTTAGGAGGCTTAGAGATTGTTTTTGAAATAATAACTTGTGATGGTACAGCTTTTTGTACACAGCACAGTCTATAAATGTAACAGTAAAATGTACTTTTTCAGACTTTATTTTCAATTATTGTTATACGAACGAATAAATTTCCAAAATGTATAAATGCTTTACATGTCCAAATACAATTCTTATTGAGTAATATACTTGTACAAATATATTGTTATACAGTATATTCACATATGAGTGAGAAAGCAAATAATAATGGAATCATTAAATCGCAAAAAAAAGAAGAAAATTGTCTTACTTCTTTACCGCAGAATAGCGATCGGTCCGATTGGTCGGAAATACAATAACTATTAATTCAACATTACTGCTGATGCTATTTTGAATTTCTCGCAAATAGGAATCGGTTCTGTCATCCCTTAGACTAACTTTTCGTGGATCACTAATTTGCATATGGATTGCTTTTGAAACATTTTGCAAAATTTGTAAGAAATCTTTTACACAATTTTCATCCTTTACAGAGTACAAAATGTGCCATCTGGTTAAATTAGGCTAAAACACAACAGAGACAAATAAAATAACAAATGTTTTTACAAGATCATTCATGTATCAGTTTTAAAAATCTCAAGTAATTATTAATATACTTACAGTGCGTAATACGGGATTTTTTACTGCAGCACCGCTCCAATCTGCAGGTCTGTCAATAGACTTATACGTTTTACCATTCCCAAAATGTATCATTTCAGGCTCGAGACATCTTCCATTAAATTGAACTAGATCACTGCTCAAACGCAAACCCCATTCTGATAATAATTCTCGAGTTACATCATTCTTTTCTATCTCTTCTACAAATCGCCTAATCACATCTCGACGTTGGTTAGGTGACATTTTTGTAACTACACTCAAGTCTTTCATAATATAATAATTATTGCGAATACTATCAGTGAGACCTGCTGCATAGCTCAGTTCCGGCACCAGAAGAATTGTTCTTTCCTCCTTCTATTGTATTCAAACGATTTTTTGTGGCAATAATGAATTTCAAGTGACATAGGCAACAGTATTGTATCAATAGTAATATATGCGTGAATATCATAACCACGAACCTCGCCAGTTGGTGTTCTACTTGTACCACGATGCACTAAAAGTGGTTGCTGCAGGTCTGTAATCTCGATATTCCAATTCGACTTATAATAGTCAATCAAAGATATTTGTTGATCACCTTTAGAGAATACAAATTTTGGTGTTTTATCCCATGCGATATCATCTATACGATATGTCTTATTATTGTATCGTGTCAATACACTTGTACCAATTATCTCTTTCATTACAGCGTCTTTGTAATTATGTTGGGATTTTTGATAAATCTCTCTTCTGCAAAGTAATTACATAAGATAAATTTGATTAACTGTAAATTATTCAATTGTGATTTCATAATATGCTCTAATGTTGGAAAGAAATGCATCTTACATTAAATCTCGTATAGTTTCTATCCGCATCACTCGATGTTTAGCATCTAAACACAATTTTAAACCACCTTCGTACTCATTTACGGCAGTTACGTAACCAGGCCACACTTCTAATCGATGTTGAGGCAAGACATGTGCGCACTTTGGATTAAAATTTTGTCGACCAATACGAACTAAACTAAGTGCACGCATGATACGATTGAACAAAACATTGAAAAATTGAACATTTTCACTCATCGATTGTTTCTTCTTATAAATAATTGTAAGAGTTACTTCTGAACCATCCATTGGATGTTCCGATCGAAAGTGGGAAATCTGAAAATTTGACAATTATGTATCAAACAATATTATATACATATCGTATTAATAGTACTTTTATCATAAATCTTAAACTCACATCCTGTGACAATTTTATTGGTAAATAAAGTATTATCCCATCAAATGTTTTTGTTCGTCCTAAAACGGCAGAATGTTGATTAAGTAGTTTGCGGCGCAAACCTCCTGAATCTATATCTGGCGAAAATTTAACTTCATACTGAAATAGACCTTTTCCAGGTTCTACATTCAGATCTATATAATTAGTAAGCACTTGTACTCTACAAAAGAAAACAATCTTTATTAATTGTTGCTAAATTTGTTACTAAATTAATTATAATATGTATCCATCTCTCGATATACGTGATAGCGGTGGCATGGTTTCATTTTTTGCTATTAAAGATAAATAACCCAAATAGAGATCACATCACATATTTTTGAAATTTCCCTAAATTGTATAATCTGTATAATCTGTATGACTAACCCAAATCTACCAAAAAAAGCTATCTAAGTAAATCGAGAATACTGTGCGTTTTTAAAACTATAAATCGTGAATTACCTTGTTCCACTTTTGCCTTGTCGACATATAGGTGCAATATCATCAGAAGACGGTAGTTCAGATGTGGGCGGATTATCGTACACGGAGATGTCGGCCAATTTTCCTAAAACTCCCGCAGAAACGTCTCTTTCAATACTTCCTTGTGTAGATGTACTTGGCTTACTAAGACTGAAAAGAACGTTGCATTTGTTGTAAATGTGCATTCGTAGATGCAATTCAGAGACTGCAAAATTTACCACTCACCCGAGTTTCTTTGCTAAACCTAAAAGAGAACCTCGACCATGGCCTATTCCTGATGAAGAGGATTCCGATTCACTCATTGATTTTATCAAAGAAACTAATTGAGCACGTCCGCGACCTCCAGAACTTGAGCTTTGAGATAAAGAATATCCTTCAGATGATCCTGTAGTCTGTTCAGTTGACGAAACACTAGGTGTTCCTATAGAATGGGACGGCCCTTGAGAACGTTCCATCTGTGCTCTTTGTCTCATCATTTCTAATAGGAAGGAACCGCGTCCTTTCCCATTAGATTTCCCATTAGAATCCATTTTGAAGGGGATGTATTCTGCAATTTATAGAACAGACATAAAATAATACTTATTAGTATATCAATACTATGAATGCTTTTAGAAATTCGATTACTTCACTTATTATCTAGATATCCGCAATTTATTTCGAAAGAGTAGGAAAATGGATAAAACCAGAATATATTATTAGTATCTATTTAGAAAATAAAATAATTTTACGCTACGAATACTCAAATGAGTATAAAACTTTTAAAATGATGTAACTAACAATAAGTCAAGCTCGTATTAATACTCACAATAATAAGGGGTCAAGGCCATTAAACGAACAAATGAGATGTTGATATGTTTGTATAATGTTTATTAGAAAAAATAAAACACATAGATCTCAAGATTTTAAAAACACCGAACGTTTCGAGCTGTACAGAGCCTATTGGTTATTTCACTTTTAATTTACAATACCGTTGATAAAGGCTCTGTGCAGCTCGAAACGTTCGGTGTTTTTAAAATCGAGAGAGAGAGAGGGGGGGAGGGAGGGAGGGAGGGAGGGGGAGAGAGGGAGAGAGAGCTACGTGTTTTATCTTTTCTAATATATATATATATATATATATATATATATATATATATATATGTAAACATTATACAAACATCAACATATCAACATCTCATTTGCTCGTTTAATGGCCTTTGACCCCTTATTATTATAAAACTTTTATATATCTATATATTTTTATTTTTCTCTTTGTAATTTCAAATGAGTTAACAAACTTGTTTTCAAGTAAATTTTAATTAATTAATTAAAATAATTTTTTAATTAATTATAATAACGTTCGTGCTCCGCAGTATCTCTTTTGTAGCGATAAGAACATGTGAAATCTATAAGCTATTACAGAGATTTAATAAAGATAGAATATCAGCTATCAGTGTGCAGTATGTTGTGTACTGCGAGCGCGCACATGTATGTGTGTCGCAATCTTTTATCTCAAAATCTTAAATCTTCAAAGTTTCTTCCATTTCTTCCAAAGCAATAAACAAACACTTTTTTTAACCTAAGATGTCATAAGTTCAACAGACTCTTTGTCGTTATATTTGTTGATCATCGCCTATCGTATTATTTTCTGGCCAGAAAAATAACATCGTTTTAACCGGTAACATTTTTTCTCTTCGAAAAATATATGGTCCTTTTTCATCTCGAGGTTCTCGAAAGGTTTAATTCTCTCTCTTGTTCGTCTCGAGAGCAGTTTTGCTTGGCATAAAAATTTCTTTTGTTGCATACGCACAGTTTTATATCATTGTTTGAATAAAGTTCAATGAAAAGATTAATGCTTTTTATCTTAATTTTTATTTGCTTCGATTATATCGGATTGGGCATACATATAACAATATCGCAAAGATGAGAAAAGTTTTATTAGTTATTTAAAAAAGTTGTAATAAATTAATTCTTTCTACGTAATCTTATATTTTCTATACTCGAATTTTTTATTGGAACGAATTTTGTATCTTAAATTTCGGTCTTCTTCCAGTCAACAACCGATCATGAATCGACTTACGTCCATTTCCACCAATGTAGATTAACTTTAATCTCGGTTTAACATACTCTTTACTTTTTCTAGTTCTAAGAATTAGAAAGAGATAAAGAGTAAGTTAAACCGAGATTAAAGTAAATCGACATTGGTGAAAATGGACATTAGGTTGTCGGATCGTTGAATTTCGTGTCTTTGATTCTGATCGTTATCCGTATAACCGCGATATTAGTAACTGGAATATTCCGAAATATTCCCATAAACACGGAATATTCCAGATTACAGATCTATTCATTGTAGTCACTCTGTTATATTTTTTGCACTTAAAATGGATACTTAATTAGATGTTGGAGATAAAAAGAGAAAAGATGAAAAATACCAAAGAAAAAAAGCTTGACGTGTTGAAAGTAAAAGAGATGCCGCCACTTTTTCTCGCCGCGTCAGCAGAAAACGTTATAAGACTCCTGTTGCACTCACGTTGAATCGTACCAAGAGACCGTATAAATGTTTTAGTAGTACGTCATATCAAGATAAATTAGTTTTTTCGCATATCACCATCTCTCGTATTCGATAGTACAGATTTGGATAAATTCGAGACTCTTTCTTCGGTACGCGAATTAACCAATTATAGATCCTGGTCAATCATATAATCCATCTTTCAACGTACAGTCTGTCCAAAGCCAGCGGCACACGGGGCGTTTTTTCCTGCTGGATTGCTTGCAATCTACTAAATTACTAGAAATCCTGCGTGCTGAGTGGTGTAATTACAATAATTTACTAGAACTGCGTTCCGATATTCACTGCCAGTACTGAAAATCTGTAGTTAACGTCACGTATACTATAGATTTTCAGTACTGGCAGTGAATATCGAAATGCAGCCTAGGGCCGGTATTCATAGTCGATTCTTATATTTAATGCGATGTCTACAATGAGATTTTAAGTCGTAAGATTTAACATATCGACCAATCACAGTTGAGCATTCTAAAAGTAAGACCGCAATTTTGATTGTGATTGGTCGATATGTTAAATCTTACGACTTAAAATCTCATTGTAGACACCGCTGAAGATCGTCTTAAGTCGAGTCTTATATGGTCTTAAGATTCTGCTCAACCAATGAAATGGCTGTATAGCATTTTGAGATTGTGCTTAAGACGATCTTAAATATAAGAATCGACTATGAATACCACCTAATGTCACAAGCAATCCAGCAGGAAAAAATGCTCCGTGTGCCGCTGGCTTAAGAGCGTGGTCGGGCAAACTTTTGTTTGAAAATCGTTACATCGAGAACTTTTGAACGAACAGGTAGACAGATTCTTCTCCTATGATGCATCATACAGAGGATCTCAGCAAGGTTGGCAAAATTCCACATTTTTTTGATAAAGTCCATGCCAGTGGTAAAAATCGATATTTTCCGAAATAAACCGGCAAAAACTGGTCTTTTCTATTAAGAACAATAAAATAAATAGAAAACCTTTTTATCGATATACTAATTTACAAGCGGCTCGATGCTTATAGCCCTAATTTTGTAATGCATTTACATAACTGTCCGGCGAGTTCAGCATCAATTGAGAAAGTTTTCCACAATTTTTCCACAACCCAAAATAAAATCTGTAATAGATTAAGAATCGATGTAGGAAATAAATGAGTTTTTTGTTACAAAATGATAAATGTGAACCAGATCTATATTGGTAAAAATTTTTAATTGTGTTACTATTATGTTTTTCTCATTAAACTACAAATTAATATAAAGAGTGAGACCAAGATGCTCCCCATTTACATACTCGAATTTATGATCATGTTTAGCATCAAATCAAAGATTTTGTTTGACTGATTACAAATATGTCGATGCTAAAGTGTACCTCCTTTCCGTTCCCGAGAAAATGGGCTCTAAAGGTCAGCAGACGGCACCATTAATCCTTAAAAAATGTGACTCAAAGGATTTTTCTTGGGAACGGGAAGGAGGTACATTTTGGCACCGACATATTTGTAATCAGCTTAACGAGATCTTTCATTTGATGCTAAACATGACCACAAATTCGAGTGTGAAAAATTGGGGAGTATGGCCTATGGGCATTTGGTCTCACTCTTTAGTAACATTTATAGTTTATATTTCAAAGTTTTTGTTTTAAAAATATATTTCATATATTAATTTGAATTTTATAAAAATTTATTATTATATTGGTTTCGTTTTTCTTTGAACCATTGTGATTAGTATGATTTACTAATTAAAGCAAAAATATCTTTTTGCATAAAGTCATATAAATATATTTTAGTATTACATATTAGTCATTTTTATAGTTTTTGCCAGTTTATTCCATTGGATAAAGCCCGGGCCGGCAGGGCCGGTCTGGCGGAGGGCAAACGTGTGCCCCGCACGCGGGCGGCCGATTTAGGGGGGCGGCTAAAGGCGGTCTTAATGTTTTACAAAAATTGAAAAACAAAATCCCAATTTGAAAAACGATAATAGTGTAAAAATAATTAAAAGAATAATGAAGAAATAAACAATTCAATCCTATACGGTGATTAATTATTATTTGAAGCAAAATTCGAAACAAAAACAAAACAAAAACATATTTTACAAGTGAAATTATTTGTTTATCCTATCCTATATGAAGTATGAGTATTTTTGTATTTTCCCAAAATTTAATTTTAACGGAATAATGGGGCGACGAAAAGTGGATTTGCACACGAGCGGCCAAGTACCCAGGACCGGCACTGCGGGATGGTAAAAACCGGAATTTACCATGGTTTTTTCCACCCACTGGATTTTTCCTACCAACCCTGGGTCTCAGTTATTGTCCGACTTTCGCTAGAGAATAAAAAACATGTCATAAAAAGAACCGGTTGGACGCATGAAAATATTCATCGCGATTGGGAGAATGTTATTTTTTCCGAAGAAGCCTCTTTTTGGGCACGAAGTACTATCGATAAAACTTTATCTATCCTTACGAGCAAAATTCTACAGCGAACCGTGAAACACCTGATAAAGGTGTTTGAGGCTACTTTTCAAACCAAAGATTTGGAACTTTATTTCTATTTACAGAGAATTTGGATGCCAAGAAGATTGTCAAAATTTACCAAGAGCATTAATACCAGAGAGCATTAATACCATTCGCCGAAAAGTGGTTTCGAAGCAAGTCAGGATTGGATCCTTAAAGAGGACAACGATCCAAAACACCGGAATCGTCTTTGATCCTAATGAAAAAAAGAAAATGACGTCGAAACATTAGACTGGCCATCACAGTCACCAGACGCAAATCCAATCGAAAATGTCTGGGGATTAATGAAGATGAAGCTACGTGGAAAAAGTGTACACGACAAAACAATTATCTCGACAGATTCGTTCGATATGGCCATCTTTATCACAAAAGTATGCTGTAAAATTAGTGGAAAGTACGCCTCGAAGATGTCGGGCAATATTGACAACGACGGTGATTGGACGACTTATTAATACAAAAGCGTTATACTGATTGAATAGTACTGATAGTAATACCGATTGAATA
>NJRQ01000454.1:41912-63227 GCA_003063805.1 Aphaenogaster ashmeadi
CATTCGTGGGCAAACGATGGGCAAACGTTTGCAAAAAGAAAAATTTTGATTTTTCAACATTGGAGGGGCAGTGTGAAGTTAGCCCCCTCCAAAATTGAATTGCTTATAACTTTTGAATTAGAGGGGGGCAAACAAAAACTCCAACGGGGCATTCATGAGCAAACGATGGGCAAACGTTTGCAAAAAGAAAATTTTTGATTTTTTGACATTGATGGGCTAATTTCACACAAGTCTCTTATAATCTACCACGAAATTATACCTATCCTTTTCTACAATTAGAACCGCGAAACTTATAATATATGGAAGGCACTATAATATAGTAACAGTGAATTTTTTTCTATATTGTCTTCTACTATTACCTTGATTTTTTAAATAAAAACTCGCGAATCACACGAGAATATACGCGCATATGTATGCCAAATTTATTATTAGCCAATTGTCGACATTCTGCATTATCAAAAAGTAATTAAAGAAACAATTAAAAAAAAAACAATTTAAATTTAAAAGTAAAATTTCAAAAATTTCCCTGTGCTAACAAAATTCCATGAAAATTCCCTGAATTTCAAGGGTAAAAAAGAAATCTGAAAATTCCAAGTTTTCCAGGTAAACACCCTGATTTGATAATGTGTAGATCGATAAAATGCTCTCTTTTTTTATTATTCTACATTAAGTAGGTGACATCTGAGTGTTTAGATGATATAGATTTTAACTAATCAAATAATTATAAGAGATGGATAGGTGTGATTAAGGAAATTTTGTAAACCAAATTCTTTCTTGGCATGTAAGCTGAAATAATAAATACATACATACATCCTACATTAGTAAATGCACGTGCGATTCAGTACGCGTCCCACGTTTTCAACGATAATGGATCTTACGACCGTCGATCAAGACTCGTAGCAGTTAATTGTCGATCCACGAACCGAAAAGAAAGTCTTCTCGGGAAACTCCGGAAAGTCTTTAAGGAAAAGACCATTTAATCGCTCGAGACGAGAAGGAAACCATTCTCATGGAAATAGGTCAATATAACACGTGCCTCTTTTGCAGGCTTCATTCTTGTTGTTATTTGCGAAGTTGCATGAATTTGCATACGCGATAAGAGCACATATAATAGAGGCTGATACGATCGCTTCTGTATTAACGACTCCTTGCCCTAAATTCAGAACAATAGGCTACAAGATGTGTGAACTCGCGTGTTACTTCGATGATGGCTATCGCAAGGATACATGTCGGTTTAATTACGACTAAAGCCCACTTTAGACGATCCATAATTTGTGTCAGAATTCAGGATAAAATTCTATTCTGTCATTTTCTATGTAATACGGAAGACATTTCAGAATCGGAATATATATATCATAGCACACACATAAAAATACACAATATATAAAGTTATAATTTTCTAGTTATAAATTTTAAATTTAATAATTCCTAAAATATGACACGAATTATAGATCATTTAAAATGAGCTTCGTACAATAACGTTTGTTGATAAGTTTCAATATTATATCTGTTTTTAAAATGCAGTTATATGCATCAGTTTAGACAGGACTAAGACTTCTTTATTAATACAGCGCAAAATTGCTATGAAACAAGTATGAAAATGTATGGAAATTGTATTACAAAATCATTTGTGTAGAATGCGTAACTGCAAGAAAGCCTAGAAGACTCGGAAAATGTTGATAGTGCTCGCGTGCGCGCATCGCCATTACAAACTTTGGAAAGTGTGCATAATTGCAGTGCTAATGAAGAAACCACGTGGGGATTTTGACGACGAATTGCGTGTAGGTGGAGGATACCAGCGATTAAGCTGCACGTAGTTAAACAATCGGTTACGAAAGTTTCTTGCAATCACAAAATATGGTACTAAATTAAATAATTAGAGATAAAGAGAGCCAAGTAAGAATATGCGATAGAATAGCAGTTAAATATCCCGCTAAAGAGTTAAATGATTCAAACATTCAATTCTTCACACAAGATTACCGTTAAAAGTCTAAAAATAAATAAATAAAAGCCATTGTTCGGTACGAGCATTTTAGATACATTATCATCCACGTCATCCAAGAAGTTAAAAAAGCAAACTCGACAAATAGCATCTCTCATTAATGTCAGTTATCTTGCGTAAAGATATTGTGCTCTCGTACGATTTGCACAATGAAAACCTTTCGATCCGACGCTACGAGAATAGAAACGTCCAAGTTTGAATGCCGCTTCGAGAGTCGGGGCCCGAATATCGGCAAAGTCATACTCCTTAGTCTCAGCATGACTATTCCGTTCTTCACGAATCTTCACGAATCTTCACGAATAACGTGCATCGGTATTCATAGCGTATAGATAATTATGTAACTGTGTTGCGAAAGTCGAGAGAGTTGTCCTTCGCTCGCCTCTTTATCACTTTTGCAAGGATAAAACAACCAGTCGGTTGATCGCTTCGATACGTCTCAAAAAAAAATATAACTTACGCATATTCTTTCGCGTAAAGCTTCACTAGTATCAAAACGCGAATGTTTCTGATGTGTCATCATATCGTTTTACCAAAACAACTGATTATGCGCATCGTTTGTTTAACAAATATTCAACGCTGCACCGGGTACATTTTATAAGCCGCGAATCTCGGATGACCACGTCGCGATTAATCACTGTAAATGCTTTTATATCATCTCGTATTAATATATATTTATAATTCATCAATGTCGCGGTGTCGGCTATATAAATTAAGATATCGAAAAAATTGCAATAACAAAAGCATGTTTGTCATCATATATTCTTCATGAATTAAATTTCTTCATGTTCTTCCACACGAAATATTTTGACGCTTACCGGAATCTTCTAGAGCATAAGAAACGACATCAATAATAACACACATCAATAAAAACACACAGAAAAAATGCTATTGCTTCAATTAAAGTCTACGTCACGGGCTGTTTGTGGCTGTTTAATTGAAGCAACATTTTTTTTCAGTGAATTTAAAGATTAATATTGTAAAAATATTAGATTATAGATATTAAAGATATCAGTTCATGGTAAAAGATAAAAATTACATATGAAAGATATATCCATATTTACACAATCGCGCAATAAACTCTGAAATGTTGCTGTATACTCGGCTCTAAAGATTTTCCATATAAAGGCATAAGTGCCAGAAAGACGAAAGGAGAAAAGAAACGCATATCGACCACGATCTGCTTACGTTATCTTCGCAACCGGTCTCGCTTCTACGTGGATCATGCATTTTTGCAAAGTTTCGATTTTCATACCTTGCGATATGCTCGAATGCAAATCATCATGCACATGACGCTCGCAGTCGTTGATACTTCCAACCGGGGAACAAAGAAACTCACCCAATATACCTGACGCTAACAGACCTCGCGGAGAGAGAACAAGAGAGAGAGAGAAAGAGAAAGGGACGAACAACGAAAGATTCCTCATCGAGGTTCGTCCGGTTCGAGTCTGTGCATATACTGCATCGGTACCGGTTCGCACAGAGCACCGCTGAATATATCCATGAGTCTTTTATATATATATATATATATAACATGCGGTAGAAGGCCTAGCATGACGACATAACAGGACAAAGAGTTTACGCTTCACACACGATATCCTCTCGAGGTTTTACACGAAACCGGCGTAACCGAACTCCTGCTTACTTACTCCAGTAGCTTCGGGCTCGCGTCGAAACTGCGTGAGACAGCGATCGGGGAGTTCGGTGTAAAAATGTGATAAGCATAATTTTTTTTCGTCGGAAATAAATCAGTTTTACAAGATGCCTCTACCACGCGAAGCGGTCTGCGAGGAAGCCTCGTCGTCGTTCCTGGGAAATCATAAACCGATTTAGGTTGAAAAAATATCAAGAAATCGTAAAGCATAATTTAAGAGAAAGTAAAGGATTCGTCGTGGAGAAAATGGTAATGTTGGACCACTTTGTGGAATTCTTTGAAATTATCTTTCACTTTCGTTGATCGTGTTTCGTGAATGGAAGGAAACCTTTGACAAGAGTTGGCGAAACGAGTTTCCAAGTATCGGTCTTAATCAGCGATTAGTACCTGCAGAGAAAGAGAGAGATCAGATCCTGTCACCGTGCAACAACGAGGGTCGATACAAACGTCACGGCGAGACCCTCGAACCATTGGCCGAGCGCTGATTACCTCATTGTTGCTTCTGAACTGCGAGTAAAGTCACGGTTTTTTGCGTAAAAGGCGTGCAAAACAGGATGTCGAATTGGAACACTCGCGATTGCGGAAATCGGCTAACAGCCAGTTGCTGAACCTTCAGCTACTACTAGTCACTGCTTTCGTATCCTTTTTATTTCCCACCTTTCTATCCCTCCCGAAGCTCCCGAAGAAGCTGCCGACCGACAAGTAAGCGGATATTGCTTAAGCAGAAAGGAGTTCAGTGTTAAATTAAGTAATACATTTGATTAAATCACACTCAGCGATTCGAACTAATACCTCAACATTGCACATACAAATTCCTAATCGAGACACAACCGCACGCACGAATTCATCATTTGAACAAGTTATTCGTCGTTAAAATTTCTTGCTTTTTACGACTTCAATGGCTAATTGAACTTAGTAGGGCACAAAGACGGTTTATTTCTGCGGTTAGACAATAAGACCTGCGTCGTATATAGACAACGACGATATTTCATTGTGATCTTTATTAACGATTATAATTTTAATTAGCGGAAACGGCGCTCGCGGTCGTCGCGGTCCTCGAGTATTGCTAGCACTTGAGACCTAATATGCATGGTCGTTGTTGTGAGTCACGATGACGCTTTGACAAAAATAAATCACAAGATCTAAGCGATCTTACATGGCGATCAAAAGGCCTACACTACCGACGTAAAATAACAGATCTAAGAAAATGATAACGTTCAAACGATTTCATACGTAACAATCTATAATAATAATTTCATATATGTCACAAGCAATTTTAATTTTTCATTCAAGTTATTAGCTCGATTTATCATTGAAAAGTGCGCGAGAGTCGTAATTATATTCGGTCTGAACTCCTATCACCTTTCGAGATTCTAATTATATCACGTGACCAATAATTATCGTTAGATAACACTAAATCGTCGTCAATCCGATCGATGATTTATCATATGGGACACAGTTAAGTGCAGCAATTAATTGAAAATTAAAATTATTAAAGGATCGTAAATGCCTATCTGCGAACGTACTAGCACATATTGCGTCTTCGCGTGAATAAAAGATTAGAGAGAAAGTAGTTAATTAGGGTCGTCGTCTTACATCAATCGTTCCTCGAATAAATATGGGTTTGGCAGTGTTTGCTCGAAAACTTGAATTCGACGACAAAAAAAGATTCTGTCGTGCAGCAGCTGTCGAGATTTCCAGCTCTAGACAGCTCCTTGAAACCAGATGCCCCGATTATCAAACATTTCGGGCATCCATCTGAATACTTCGCGTGCTACAGCGAAACGAAAGAAATTCGAGGAACTAGATCCCACGTCGTGTAAAGAAAAGAAAAATCTTTGAAGAATTGTATCGCTTCTTAAGTTAATCATTGCTATTATATTTGATATAAAGGGATTCAGCAAATTACGCGTTTTAGGAGCAGAAGACTAATTTGGAGTCAACTGCTCGTCGGCAAAAAAGCATTCATGAGTTTTGCACGTCTGTTAAGCTGACACAGCCATTTTAGCATAAACAAATTGAATATGTATTTCGTTTGTAGTCCGATTTTGCGTCGATTCATCCTTAATTGCAAAATACTGTTCCCATTTACAGACCCAGTACTTTATTTCAATTTCATCGAATTTTAAGCTCAATAGCACAGCTACTATAATTTTTTTAATGAAACAATTGCAGCAACAAAATCGGTAATAGCAACAGAAAGAGCATTCAATTTCTGTATATATTTTGTTAAATCAACTCGACGGCATCACGATAAAAAGGCGTAAGCGACAAAAATCTGAAAATGAGATTATTGTTGGAAAACAGATCATAAGAGTCAAGCCTTACATCTAACACTATGGTTGTATCCATCAAAAATTCGAGAATCGTTAATTTTACTATTAGTTAATAAAAAAATTGCACCTTAAATAACATTTTTTGGATTTTTCTCAATTTTTGGAGCTCCTGTAAAATTTGGTAAAAGCCACTTACGCCTTTTTGTCGTGACGACGTCGAACTATGCCAAACGTGCACGTTGCACTATTAGAATAATTGTAATTTTCATCACATTCATTGAGAAATGGGACTTTCTTTTCATTAAAAAAAAGCGACACACTTTAACGCATGTTTATCCAACATTAGACATAAAATTTACATCGTATGTGTGTGTTTGTTTCGCAGTAACGTTTGTAGATGTAATGTAAACACCTTTCTCTCGTTTATCTACTTCAAAGCGGCATACGCGTTGATAAGAATTCAGCGACATGCAAGTGTTGAATGAGATTTTTCGAGGGTTCCATAAGCAAACGACTATAAGAAAAAAATCTATAAAAAATCACGCAGAGGGCAAAATGACACAGCTATTAAATTTTTATCAAATTCAAGCGGTATCTTAAAGTACGTCGGGTAAAACTTAATGTCATTGTCGCATGCAATAATTTGCGTACTGATTTGTGACAACTTTCATGAACGCGCCTAGCTAATTACAATCGAATATACACAAATGTTAATACCGATTTTAGCATATTCGAATGTCAGGTAAAACCGGCGATGGCTATAAACTCTGCTTTCCATTATTCTTGATACGTCGATACGCGACTTTCTCCATAGCGCTATAAATCAACTTGTAAATGCTAAACGTGATATCGACGAATGCAGCAAGATTTACATTAAAAAATTAAAAATTGACATAATTTATTTAGATTTATCTGGATTTGTATTATCGATAATCGAGTTAACTGTGCCAAACTTGACGCAAATTTTATACATAAATATGAAATTATGTATATAGAAAGTTTCGAAAATATGCATTGTAGAATTAAGTTTAAAAAATCAAGATATATGTTTTCGTCTGAAGTGAATTAAAATAAAATCTATAAATAATAGCTTAATTATTATGAATATATCTGTAGACAGAAATACATTCTGAAGAAATTACTGCATGCTGGTTTATAGAAATATCCCTCTATAGAAATATCCAGCATTTCATTATAAATGTCAAGAGTCTGAATATATATTTATATATTATTCATACATTATAAGTTATTAATTTGCAGAGCGATTTCAAGGTGAGAGTAACATGAGTATAATTTATCTAAACTACGTAAATCATGAATATGTACAAATGAACATCTTTCGTATCCGTGTTGTATATATAATTGAAACGTGTCGTTGCAAAATGCGAACACAATTACGTGTACGGAGCAAACGATAAGATCGCTTTTCCCGAGCAGCGGAACAGACGAAGAGCCCATTTCGCGAGATAATCCGGTTTCGTGCTCTAAAAAATATAATATCGAGGTCGACTTCATGCGACATCGGTATCAAAAAACCTTTGTCCTTTCCACAGGCCGCATCGAAGAAAAGACGATTGCGGATGTAGGCAACTGCGCGTGTGCGTGCGTGTTTGCGTGTGATCCGCTTCGCGTTACGTATGTACATACGTTTCTTCCACATGTCAGGATATAATTATATAAACGTGTATCATATACATATTTAATTGTAAGACATAACTACGTCCGGTAGAGCCGTGTACAGAGTGTCTCGGAAATCACGTACTTTCTCTTCTTTTTTCTAGAGGAGCGTGCGACTTCTCTTAAGCCCGTATCAGACTACGCATTGGAGATTGAAGATTGCGAATTGGAGATTAGAATTCGACTAATCAGAACGAAGAGAATGAAGATTAAGATTATTTGATTGGTCGAATTCTAATCTCCAATTCGCAATCTTTAATCTCCAATGCGTAGTCTGATACGGGCTTTAAGAAATGCGCGACTTCGGATATATTCTGTATGTTCTTTAGTTTAATGTAGTTATCTCACAATATTCGTGGAAATCGAAAATTTAAATCGATAGTTTTTTTTATATTTGCCTCAATAAAAATATTGAAACTTCAATATTTTCTGCAAGTGAAAATTAAGTACATAGAGAATCAGGCTTGGCTGAAGTGAAATTTTTCGCAATACATCCTTTACAGGTTTTAAGATCTTTATTAGTATCATTAGTATTATTAAATAGATTAATTGGCTTTTTATACTTTGCTATTTGACCTTATCGAGAGTCATTTATATCTTTTTATTGTATTATTAAATAGATTATCAATTTAATCCAACGTGATATTACTATTCCGGCTTCAGCTAAAAAGACTGCGTTTCAAGTTCAAAAAGTAATCGGCGCGTAGTTGGCTGAGCTATGAAGTGTATATAAATTCACGCATATATAAATTTAAGTGTATACAAATTCATTTTACATAATAATATAAAAATATTATTAGGCAAGAAGGATCCAGCCCGACCGAAAATAGTCTGATTCTCTATGTAGTGGTGTTGTTCACATATTCGGTCCATATTTACTTATTAATTGAAAATTAAGAGATCTGCGAACACGGATACGAAGGTTGTACATATTCATTTGTATATATTCATGATTTACGCAGTTTTTAAATAAATTATATTCGTGTTACTCTCATCATAAAAGCACTCTGCAAATTAATTAAAATTTACAGTCTTCGGACAAATAACAAGCCTTGTTTTAAGAACGTTTCCACGCAAATTATACTAACTTACTTATAAATAAAATTTTAATGATCGAAATATCCATAAAATATTCCATATTTTATGGAATATTTTGGAAGAAGGATGCATTGAACTAATGTTTCAGTTAAGAACTACTTCAGTTAAGGAATTCGTTTAGTCGGGAAGAATGTGCACGATTTTATGATCATACGGAGTAACAATCGCGTGCTGTAAAGAAATTCGCATATTCCCGAGAAAGATCTACAAAAACCAAGCCGGATCCCCGCGTCCGACGTCATATCCGTGATGGACAAGTACCTTCGCGTATTTGGCGTCTCTTTATGGGTTGCGGCGCGCCGGTGCGTCTTCTCCTCGCGTAGGTGTGAACGGGCACGATTAATCTCGGTCGCGGAATGAGGAAGCCCCCCTGTACGTTGCTGGGTGATGGCTGACTCGTCTCGGGGGACTCGCTGTCGGTGGTACCGGTGCTGCTGGATCCCCTGGACCGCGCGTCATCCTCCCTCGCCGAGGACGGCCCGTTGTTCGGATCGTCCAGCGCGGCATCGAACCGCGACACCACCACGTCGGGGTACGGTCGCCTGTAGGACTCGTCGTCCTGTTGCCTGGCGGAAATCTTGCCGCTGCCGTTGCTGGTCCAGTTGACCCCGCACTCCCGCCAGCTGGCCTCGTAGAGCAGCTCCATGGCCCTGCCGCGCGTCGCGTCCGGGTCCAGGAGGAGCTCGGGGTCCTCCAGAACCGCCCGGCCGGGGTAACTACGGACCTTCATGACCTCGAAAGTCGCGTGCGAACGGAAGGCAGAGATCGTGAAACCGAGTCGGCCGGGCTCTACCCGCTCAACACGGCCTACAAGCCGGCGGGACTTTCGCTCGCGATTTTTCCCCGATCCTCTCGAACCCCGGAGTCCTACTCGGCGCGCGCAAAGGTCAAAAGTCGAGCGCCGCGTGGCGACAACGCCGGCGTAACTTTCGTCCGATAGGACGAGACCAATAGCATTCCTGCAGATAGGTGCATTCTTGACTCCGCAGGTAGTCCTTCCGCTCTAGGTCCGCCGAGATCCGGTCTACGTTTATTTCAATCTTCTTTGCCAATCTTCTCTGCCGATTACAAATCCTCGTGCACGAAGCGGAGTATTAGTCAAAGCGGTTCACAGAGATGATGGCTTCAGATTCACGGATCGAATTCATTAATGTTCGGCATGGGAACGTGTACCTTCAGCTGAAACAACCGAGATTCATCGCGCACGAGTCTGGCGTTGGTCCAGAAAAAAGATCGACGATGCCGCGCGAAAGAAGAGTCCACTTATCCTCGGACTTTCGCATCGATCATCAGGTTCAAGAGTTTACTGGCGTTCCTCGGCCAGTCCGTCCCGATATTTATGTGGTTTACTATTCCGTTACGACGTAAGTAGGCGGACTGCCGACAGACGGACGACAAGACCGAGAAACAAGCTCGACGGACATTGACGTCGGGTCCGCGCATTCACGACCGTTCATTCGCGACTTCCGCCATCCGGCCGTCCGTCACTGGCGAACCGGCGCGTTGCGGAACATCGGCGCTCTGCGGAAATCCGAGTCATCGGCTGGCTGCCGATCTTCTCATTCTCCCTGAAGAACCTCCTATGTCGAGTCCTCGCAGGATGCGCTTCTGTCGTTTCGCGTCGTTCTCGCGCGAACTACACGTCCCTATCTCTACACAGATGCGATCGCTGAAGGCATCGATGAGCTTTCGGCGTTATTTATGAAAACATCAAGCGAGCCGATCGCGAAATCGTTTCTTCCGCACTCGCGTTGGATCTTGCGACCCGGACCCTCGACACAAATGACTGATAAACGGCGATAAATGGCGTTAAACGGCGTCGCGTCAGCGCTGCTTTTAAAAACAATGCGAGAGAGGAGTCCTGGTGGAAGGAGGACACCGCGATCGCGAGTCGCGTCGCGTCTGACGCTCACTGACAGCATTCGCAACTGGTGAAAAGTATACCCGTGAGCGGCAAGCAAGCACCACGAGAAACTCCCTTCCCTCGGCCGACCCGCGGGAGTCCCCACCATGGATATGCGCTCGTGAGAGAAAGGACAGAGGTTCTCATTTCGCCGCACTCGCCCCCGCAACCGCTCCCACGTGTGAGTGCAACGGCACTTCTTTTTTCTGCGGTCGCGAAGGTCCGGGACTCGGAAATTATAAAGGGGGGCCCGCTAACTTGATTAGCGGAAAAAAGTGTAATAAGCCGATGAAGATAAACGTAATTTCTCGTGTAAATGTAAAGAGGTACATAGAAGCAATTTACTCCAATTTATAATATATACAAATATATTACAAAAGTATTTAAAAATAATTTTTGTATATCTACATATATTTTTACACATATATGTACAAAAGCTATTACACTTAATGCTTCATTTTTATAATACATTTCGCACTGATTTTACATTTTTTTGACAGTCTATGCTGAGTCTTTTAAAAATTCTTAATCAAATTAGAGTTCCAGATACTTGAATACGTGCTTATATACTTAAATTCGTCGAACTAACATAAAGAATTGTACATCTGCACTGTTAAAAAAGATATGAAGTTTACAACACATTTACGATACTACGGTAAATAAAATTTACAAATCGAGTATCTGAAATAAAAATTCTTGCACTTGTATAGCTAAATTCATATCACGAACATGAATTTTAATCACTAATATGAAATTTAATACACACAACATTGAATATTAAAAACCCGTTTAAGATTTTTTTGAATACGCAAGGTAATAATACACATTTTCGATTGAAAATGAGAACATTTGTATATGAGCAAACAGATGAGCATAGTACCTAATATTACTGCTCGATACTTTTATTTTCGAAATACCACTCCTTTAATTTTCAACTTCGTATTTGAAATTTCATATATGGTATCTGCATAAAAACTTCCTATTTTTATATTATTTTTAATACAAATTTTTTTAACAGTGTGTATTAAATTTCTGGAACGTGATAACAGAAATAACTAATAAAAAATTTGCACTTCATTCGTGACGTTAAACAATATCACGATATAGTATACGCTATGTGCGTAAATAGATACGGGATATACGCGGCGAATGTTCGCCGTTAATTACGTAACTGTGACGATACGGATGAGTGATAATACTAATGATCGGATCACTTGAGAATGAGAGAGAGAGAGAAGAGAGAAGCATCGTATTTTTATGTGAAAGTAAAACATGGAACGTCGCTCATTACGAAATGGCATCGACGCGATGCCTTTGTCCGACGGAAATCGCATTCCGGGAGAAAGAGAGCTACGTCGGAGCAGGGAGTAATCGCTTTTACATAAATTCGATTTCGTGTCGATATCCCACGGATCGCTTCTACCGCAAGGATCAATTAACGTTGAATGTCCGCATTTGCGTTTGCCAGGTTCGTATTGCGGAAGAATGTCTAACGAATAAATATGATACGTTCGAGATCCGGAAGTACCTATTATATAGAATTACAATACAATTAGACATTATCCGATTAGAATCTGAATTAGATAGTATTCAATTCAGGCCTGAAGCTACGCCTAATGCTGAATGTAAATTAATGAATAAAATTAAAAACTTTTTCGTATACGTTGTGATTAAGATCTCACAAAATATTTTTTTAATTTTAAATGCAGCTGTTTAAAATTCATCTATTTAATTGTGTTATCTTTCCAACGTATACAAGAGAAAATGGATCTGCAGGAAAAATTTTATTTATATAATAATTATTTTAAGAAAGATTATTTAGAAAGGAGTGAAATTTATTTAAGCTGACGTGATGGATATGTAATATCCCAGCGTAATTTTCCCAGTTATTCCCAACGATATGTTCGTATCAATAAATAACTGACTAAACGATTTTACTGTGTAAAGTTAAGGTCGATGATAAGTGTCTATTTGATATGCGCGTAATTAGTCTTGCAATTCGTTCTCGTATGAATGTTTAAGCTTAGGAGTTACGCAATCATATTTATGGCAATCTCTTGAGCATTGTACATTTGCGTTTCAATTTAAAATGAAAATAATTTCGATACAGACGGTAAACAGTTGGAATGAAATAAACAACTCAATTTAATAAGCAACAGCAAAATACGTAAGAGAATAAAATGAAAAACGTCAGTTTCTGTATTTCCGCTTCCGAAAGATGCAAAATCGTTTCACGGAATGTAATTATATATATTTCTCTTATGTAATAAACAGGTAAGAAGTATATTTACATAACCATTACGTTATCTGTATTCGCTGTTAATTGCTCAAGCAATTACTTACACTCATCATCAACCATCTAATAAGGAAATAATTGAGACTATATCCCTCTTGAAACTATTCCTGTTTTTATTTTACGGTTTTCGGATGTGTAAAATAAAATAAAAAATAATTACCGCTTTCGGCGAAGTAAAATAAAATAAATAATGGATTTTATTTTCACGGAATTGCAAAATTTGGAATAATTTCCTATGTTTTAGTTAGCATTAAAAGCAAATATATCGAGTTGATTCTGAAAAATTGATCCGCAACCTACATTACGTAAGTAAAATAAGTGTCTCTTATATTTTGAACTATCCTACGACGTAAAAGTTCATCGAACTCGGGCAGATAATTGCGATCACTTCCGTGTAAGATAAACGATGTTGAGAAATCACGCAGTGCCACTGCTCGATAACTTAAGTGTACGAAGTTGATTTTTCTTTTTTACATATGTAAGAAATATATGTCAAAAAATCCAATTATTTAGATGAGTATATCACATGCAATCATTATGGGTCTTTTGCATATCTTCAGTCCATGAACAAAATTACGAAATATTTCTAAAATATTCGCACAAATGACGAAGGTATAAAAGAATTTGTAAAATGCATCAACGTAGAATAGGTAGCCATTCTGGCTAATAACGGTATAATCTTTCTTCTCAGAAAGACCTGTTGTAAAGGCCTCTTCTGTTAATCCTCTATTGATCAATTGTATGGAGAAAAGAAATAAATGGTGAAAGCGTTTCCCATGCGGGATATCCTGGACAAACTTGGATGGGGAACAAGCATATAGCAGATAACTAACGAGTGCGAAATTTGTGTTGGTGTTTTCACACAAGAAAGCAGCGCGATATGCAGGCAATATATGATAAGGATAAAAATTAATCTGCAGGCGAAAGTTTTTTTTCGAATACAGTATAATGGAACGCGCGGAGAAACAACTACATATGAGAGAAAATTGGCGTATAATCGTAAAGAGAGAGCTCAATCAGTTGAACAGTACGAGAAATCAAATAGATTATTGATTCCGAAATTACCGATTAAACATAAAATAAATAAATATGGACGTTTTTTCGCATAATTGCAAAACGTGCGTGGAACAATTTTTATAAGTTTTATAATTAACATTAAAAGCAAATATGTTATTAGTTATAGTTTTGAAAAGTCAATCCGCAATTTATATTAAGGCACATATAAAATAATTGCGCCTCTTACATTTTGAGCTATCCTACATAAAAGTTGGATAGACAGGAAAATACTTGTTTTTACTCCCTTTGTACGAACTTAAAACTTTGCTCGCGAAAACAATTGATATTTATTTTATGTTTTTATCGTGTATGATATTGCTCGCGAATTATTATTTAATTTATCTTCAGACAGCAATTCTTATGACGCTTCGCACGGATTTTCCCGACGGAACTGTCACATTTCATAAAGATGCGTAGCTATATTTACTTACCCTCCATGACAAAGACAGTAGAGCCGACATCTCCCTCTTGTATGATTATCGAACCAGCTGGAAATGTAACAGGATACATGCAATCGACAATCTCCCGGATCTGCGTGAGTTCCAAATTTTTCATGAAGTCGTTGTCCAGTATGGCAGTCTTGATCAGCTCGCGAGATCTTGAAAAAAAAAAGACGATCATCGTTCATCTCTCTCTCTCTCTCTCTCTCTCTCTCTCTCTTGTATTAAAAGAATTTTTATTTTTACGGGACACACAGCGAGAGCATAAATAAATAACAAAAATATAGTATTAAATATATCTCAAAAGACTTTTAGTCACAGATTCCAAAAAAATCTGAGAAAAATTCTTGAGATATAAGGATCTTACAAAGAGTTATAACAATATACAGTGGCGGATCCTGACATCGATAATGGGGGGGGGGTTCGGCAAAATTATTGCGCGCATATGCGCTTTATGGAACGCAGCCTATATGATTAATAATAGGAATGGGAGGCGACTAACTGCATTTCATTATTTAAATTTTTTAAACGGATGTAGCAAAATTGATTTCTTTTAATTTGGAAGGGGGGGGGGTGAACCCCAATCCCCCCCCAGGATCCGCCACTGACAATATAGCATTAAAATATCAATTAATCTTAAAGTATAATACGATTTCGATCTGAAAGTATAAGTCGATATTATAAAAAGTGCAATAATGTTGAAATTGATATCGGATACTATTTCATAAGTTCCGCTTGTAGAGAGAATCATTCATGCGTAGTTACCGCTTTCAGCAAAATACCTTAATTGAATTTACTCTACCTCTCATTATATAATTATATGATTACATATTCAATTGCCAATTATAAATCGCATATCATATTCCTCAAGTTGTAAAAATCCATTCCAATCACAGTTATTTATTTACGATGAATAAACGATTCTTTTGAAGCAAAATCTATATTACAGAGCCTTGGCAAAATTATGTGTTTTAATTTAATTTAATTTTTAATATATATTTATGTGTTTAATTTAATTTAATTTTTAATATGTATATAAATAATATATAAATATCTCGATTATATTATTCCAACAACTATACGCAGTAAACGCTTTCTATTAAATATATCAATATACAAATAAAACAGAGTCAAGATTAGCTGCAGCCAATTGATAGATGTGGCAATAAAAATGACAAAAAAGAACGTGAACGCATTTCTCAGAGGAAATCGTCAGGGGAAATGGGGATAAAAGAAAAATTCTGCGACATCCAAGGTATTTGTCAATCTACCTTTGCGGCTTGGGGAACTTCACCACCGGTTTCGTGTCGCCTCTGAGAGGTTCCGCCGATATGGCTTGCCGCTTCAGTCTCTGATTAGGATCGATGGCACTAGACCCCAGTTTCAGATCGACGATCTGCCGGAACTTATCGATCTCATTCTGGAGATAACGGATTGTGGCGTCGCGCTCCTCAAGTGCCTTTTCGAGTATTTCGACGATCTCGTCGCGACGTCGCAAAGCCTCCGTACGCTCGTACAGCAATCGCTTCAGGTCTCGTATCGAATCCATTCCCTTCGCTCTCGCCGTACAAAATTCGCGAAACAATTCTCCTCCTCTCCCGTCAAGCAATGTCACGAGCAATCCCGCGTGCCATACACCACGAAAATGTCACGTTGCACTTTTATTATCCTTCAACGGACCTTTACAAGCGCGAGAACGAACGAGAATGCGAACGTGAGTACGATCGAAAGCTATATGCGTATAAGTTCACATGTATCTATCTATATGAATCTTGAAAACAATAACAAAATTGATGATATTTGTATAAATATCGATTTATAATTTTACAATTTAATTGTCAATCTCTGTGAATCTAAGATTATTCTTAAAATTTCGATATAATTGGTAGAGTTCTGGTTTTTCTTTAAAAAGTTTTAGAGCATCTAATTCGCTTCAAAAAAAATTCTAACGATTAAGTGTAAAAAATAAGGGCCATGGCACACAAAAAAACGTACGCAGTAAAACTTGAGCGAATCGACCAATCATAAGTTTTGAGTTGGCGTTCTTAAGTCTCGATTGACTCTAAAAATTTGAAAAGAAAAAATTGGCATAAAATGTCAACTTCACACATATAATATTCCATCATATAATAACGTTTCTATTTCAATTAAAAGTAATTTAAGTCATAGTTTTCAATAAAACTCTAAAGGTGCTATCTAGATCTTCTAAAAGAGTGTCACATTTCCAAAAAATAAAAAATTTTATTTTATAAAATAAAAAAATTTTTTTATTTTAGAGTTTAGACAATTTCTCTATGCAATTTCTCCATGTTAAATATTTAATACAATTTAGACGTTATAAAAATGTTAATAGTTCAGATAAAAAGAATCGAGCGCAAAATTAAAGTTTCTGTCGAACGTCGAGAACACGATTCCAAAAGCTAGCAAGGTATATTTATTTCCTCAGTAATAAGCCAAAGTTAGAAGCATCGGTTATGTAAGACGTTAGACACGAACGAGTCTTTATGAATAATATGACAAAAAATATGCTGTAGAACATTTTCTGGGGAGAATAACGTAGGCATTATCATCTCGAGAAACAGGAATTGTATAATTACATATTGCTATGCACAAGATTATGAATCGCGCTTGCACTCGAAGCACTTTATAAAAATAAAATCACGATTGCGACAGAATGGGCCTGTAAAATGAGAATATGAATAGTCTATAAAAACTTCTTTATCTTGGATAATCATTCAATAATAGTTGTCAAGAATTGCTAGGTATATTTAAATACGCGTTGTAATGCTGAATGAGATATGAAGGAAATATTATCATTTTTATTACTTTCTGCATGAACGTTTTCTTAGTCTTTTTTAATCTTTTTTCTTTGATATATAAAAGTATTTATATACTTTATTATATAAGCAAGATAATAAAAACACAAAAGGAACGAATTAATCAATTAAATTGGGCATAAGTTGAGTTACAAATCAGTGAAAACGCTGGAAATTATGGTTAACAATTAAATATTTTATGTCCGTTTATTCGTTATACTAATTGATTTTATAAATGATATAAATATAAATTATCGAATTGATAAATTGAGAATTATCATTAAAATTAATTATCACAGACAAAGCAGTAAAAACGAATAGAGCAAATATTCACTCGCAATCCGCTTCAATCAAGGCAATTTATATTACTGACGTCCAAAAAAACGACGAGTACTAATTCACTCGTGTGTATCACGATTGTTTCTTTTCTCCTTGTTGCTGAATTATTATCAAAACACGTCGCGTACGAGCAAAGCTAAACTATCAAAACTTGTCAGTATTTCGAATGAAAAATAAGATATTCGAATACACACAGATATTCCTGATTTATCAAGCACAGAGAATCCCCGCCGACTTCTCTCCAGACTTTATTAAGCATTGCTCAATTTGGAGCAGACTACCAGTACCTCGTTCAATCTGTCTTAATCAAGCCGTCGATCTACAGCATCGCACGACACTCGAAGAGCGATCAGTATTAACTCGCTCGCGTGTCTCGCGATCGCCTATTACATCAGCCGTATTGAAAAGTAAATGAATCATTTAAAAAAAATCGTATGATGCTAAACTGACACTGAAAAAACTTGAACATAAGCAACAAATCTGCTAGACACTGAAATCCTGAACACCTCGACTAAACTCGAGGACTTTTTAAACGTCCAATTAGGTACCTAAACTTC
The DNA here is from genome assembly GCA_003063805.1 of Aphaenogaster ashmeadi. Classification (NCBI taxonomy): domain Eukaryota; kingdom Metazoa; phylum Arthropoda; class Insecta; order Hymenoptera; family Formicidae; genus Aphaenogaster; species Aphaenogaster ashmeadi. The sequence continues at coordinate 60,024 of NJRQ01000454.1, forward strand.
ACACTTTAAGTCTCTCAATGACATTACGTGACGATGTCATGGCGCAGAAACGTTTCTATTACACCACAAAAGTGAAGACTCGAGTTGTCGAGGAAAGGGTAAAGAGCTTAGATCGATGCGATTAACTTCCTCGACTAAACGATCGTTTCTTTTTGCAGAATCCATAAACGTTAATTGAATGTAACGAAGTTGAACGCTAAACTTCAACCGCTGCTTATATGGGAGTAATTTATAAAAAATCGCGATTCTAACGGTTCACCGTTGACCCCTGTTAGCGATTCAGACACTTTGGCGTTAAGCATGAACCGGTATATAATTTCGCTGAGTTCAATTTTCCATTGCATAAGTATAATACGAAAAAAGAGAGAGAAAGAGAGGATATTACGCATGAATATCGGATTTCCTTTCGCTGTGGAGAATAAGCGCAAGGATCGCGTGTTCATCGAAATTTGAACTCACCGACATTAATACCGATTTCACTCGATATTGGTACCGCGTTCGGGCTTGAAACTTGCGATCAAATTAGCGATTTGCGCGGACGCGATCGCGCGTAAATGGATCTCCCGGAAAGACGGCGCGGCCTGTCGGCTCCCCGAAGTGACACAATCGAACTGGTTGATCGGTGAGCGCGAGGAGGACCACGAGGAGCACGCGTACACACGCACGTAGCGTGCAGCCGAAGAAGAGCCGCTCCAGGTTCGCGTGTTAGACCACAGGGCGGCAATGACTAACGATCGTACGCGCACCAGCTATTTTTACGTTTTAATCACGACTCTCGCGGCTTCCTCCAAACGCGCGTTCTCCCGCCATCGTTGTCGCTGCCGTCGCTGTCGCGAGGCCGTCTCGGCAGCCAATTAAAAACAAAAATTAGTCTCTCCTTTCACCGATCATCTTGGCCCTCTGATCCGGCCGCCCCTGGCCGATTACCGCTACGTATATGTACGTGCCGATCTATCCCACGAAATACGTGCGCTCACTGTTGCGCGCTGACAATGGCGTAGGGCCAGGATTGGGGTGTCAATCGAGGTTTTGTAAGTTTATCGCTGTGAAATTAGCCTCCCCCTTATTTTTAAAATGGCGTTTTCGACACTTTAAACGACGGAACTCTTTCTAAAACCGACGGAGAACTCTAGAACTCTTGCAGGGGCATCCAGAACTCTAATGAATTTTTTCGAATTTTAAAAAAGTGGGGCCTGCAACTTCACAGACGTAAGTTTATCGGTATGTTATCTACGAACAATTTGAAAATTCACTTCATGAGATCTTATTGATCTTGTAGATCTTGTAGATCTCATGAAGTGAATATATGTAGATTTTATGCCGTGTGAATTAATTCTAGCGTTTAGCACAGCACTGTAATTAGATTTGTAGTAACATTTGCTCCATTATTTCATATTCAACCCATATCACAATGATGGAACACTGGATAAGAATATCAGATAAAGAAGAGATTTCGAGATGAGATTTTGTTTCTCTAGAAAAATGTAGAAGCTCTTTATATGCAAAGATTATCGCTCTGGTTTGATAGATGAAAACATATCCTTCCAGACGGAAAAGATTTTTCCAAGTTATTTAATATAGGTAATATAAAATATTTTAATAAATATAAAAATTATTATAAATAGAGAGTCGAGTTAACTTTGGAAAATAAAGCCAAGCGTTCACTCGCTACGACATTGGTTGCGCGCGTACGCTTTGTCAGTCTACTCTTTGCGTTGGCGAATGCCTCGAGCAATTTATGCCTCGTACCCGATGCGCCCTACATACAAAACCGGCCTTTAGCCGGTTGCGGCCCTGACGGCTTCCTTGACTTTGGCACGTTGTAACCACCAAGAGAAAAGGAGTCCCTCTTTCTCTCTCTCTCTTTCTCTCTCACTGTGATACGGCGTGCGAGGAAAAATGTCCAGGTAACTCTACATGGCACGTGTCCCCGCTGACGCTTTTCATCTATCGCTGATTTACAAACTACCCTAGGTTTCTACTACAGTCTAGGTTTATCGCCGAAGATACAAATAAATCTTGCGTACTATGGTTGCAGAATCGCTTCCTTAACGAGCCATTAACCATCGATCCCGTAAATCTTGCGAATAAAACTGACTTCAACGCGACGATATATGTCTAGGTGTATCATCGCAGAATTATGAACGTCTGTGAAGTTGGCCCCACTTTTTCAAAATTCGAAAAAATTCATTAGAGTTCTGGATACCCCGGCAAGAGTTCTAGAGTTCTAGAGTTCTCTGTCGGTTTTAGAAAGAGTTCCGTCGTTTAAAGTGTCAAAAACGCAATTTTAAAAATGGGGCGGCTAACTTCACGGCGCCCCTCATTTTTGAAAAAATCGAGTTCTCTTGGTAAATTCAGAAAGATTTCGATGAGTTCTAGAGTTCCCTATAGGTTTTAGTAAGAGTTCTGTTCAAATACCCCAGAAAATCGATGTTAAAGTGGAACCCATAATTTCAAAATCCCGCTAATTTTAAAAAATCCGCAGTTCTGGCGGGAGTTCTGGTAGCCCCCCAGGGGTGCGTTCCAAAACGTACTACAGTAACTAAAAATCTATAGTTTACGTTACGTATACTATAGAGTTTTAGTTATCAGAGTAGAGTTTTGGAACGTAGCCCAGAGAGTTCTATCGAAAAGTCTTATGACCCGAAGCGCTACGACCAATGGTTAAAAAGTTCTAGCCACTCAAAGTGCGCTGTTCGAAAAATTTCTAAGTCCCGAGGGGTAAAATTTTTTTTCGGAAATCGGAAGTTCTGGCGGGAGTTCTGGTAGCCCCCCAAAGAGTTCTATCGAAAAGTCTTATGACCCGAAGCGCTACGACCAATGGTTAAAAAGTTCTAGCCACCCAAAATGCGTTGTTTGAAAAATTTTTCGGAAATCGGCAGTTCTGGCGGGAGTTCTGGTAGCCCCCCAGAGAGTTCTATCGAAAAGTCTTATGACCCGAAGCGCTACGACCAATAGTTAAAGAGTTCCAGCCACCCAAAGTGCGCTGTTCGAAAAATTTCTAAGTCCCGAGGGGTAAAATTTTTTTGCGGAAATCGGCAGTTCTGGCGGGAGTTCTGGTAGCCCCCCCGAGAGTTCTATCGAAAAGTCTTATGACCCGATTTCCGAAAAATTTTTCAAACAGCGCATTTTGGGTGGCTAGAACTTTTTAACCATTGGTCGTAGCGCTTCGGGTCATAAGACTTTTCGATAGAACTCTCTGGG
>NJRQ01000454.1:114287-163011 GCA_003063805.1 Aphaenogaster ashmeadi
TTTAACTCTACTATATGCAAATAACAGTATTTTTAAAACAATAAATATTTAACGATACGACGCTCACTCGTATACTATTCGCTATTCGCGACTAATAATTCGTTACTTCACGGAGAATTATTCGCTACTCGCTAAACATAATTCGCAGCGAAAAATTCGCTGTTCGTAGCGAAAAATTCGCTGTTCGCAGCGAAAAATTCGCTGCATGAAAAGGCACCTTCAAGGTTATATATATATATTTATTTATTTATTGAGAAATATCTTCATATTTTTTAATATAATTAATTTTATTTATTTATTTTTACACTTTTAAGTTTTAAATTTTGACAATTTGAAACTAAAAAATTTTAATATTTCACTGATTGACTGCGACTTTTCTGTATTATGTGTTAGTTTGATTATATATATATATATGTATTAATTAATTAATTAATCTATTTATTTAATTTATTATTTATTTATTTACGAAATAATTTTAATTCTATAGCTATTTTGCATTTTGTTCTTTGGCATTTATAAATGGGTTTTTTGCAAGTTTTCCCCCATAACTTACTGAACCAAAATTTGATATGCTGATATATGCTTTGACCGGAATTTTAATTTTCGAAATTTTGATTTAATCCTTTCTCGCCTAACGGGACATGTGTGTCCCGTAAAAAAATTTACAAGGCGACAAATAAACTTTCTAAAACACAAAAACTCGGTTTATGTCGTGAAACAAAGAAATCCAAAGAAAAAAAGTCGGCGCGAAAAGGTTAAATAACTTTTTTCTTACCGAAGTACATTCTTTTAATAATTTTTACGATTTTTCGGGTTCCGAAAGATGCATGTTTTAATCATCAAAATATAATATTAAATCTCGGATCAACATATACAGTTTACTAAAATTTCTCTAGATACGTTCTATATATAACTTGATGATTTTTTCTTACGTCACTGCTATTCTCGTCTGTTTCGTCTGCATGAAAGTAAATTGTTGAATTGCCGCCTTGTGTAACCTAGGTTGCGGTCCACTTGGTGCTACAAATACTTTGAAGCATTCTTTGATTGGTCAATTAATAGAATTCTTTATTTTGATTGGTCAATTGAACGCTTCGAAGCTTTTGTAGCATCAAGTGGACTGCAGCCCTAGAACTAGCTCGATCTGGCTCGATCTACAGGCAAGAACCAATCATGTTTGATTGGTGCTCAGCAATTGTGCTCCAGCTGAGCGACTATTGTTTATTCTTTGCTGTTCTCTGTGCTGGGAATGTCAAACCAGTTTTTGAGAGTTTCTTCAAAACTATTTATTCTTAATATAAACCAGAAAAGTGATCTGTTGCATAAACGGCATCCGGATAGTATCGTGGAATATATAGAATAGATAAATTAGAATAATCCTTGAAATATAGCATAGTGTTTGCGCTTGAATTTGACTATTTGGCACATGGTCAGTAAAATATATTTTATACCGTGACTCAGTTCAAGGATTTTTGGATTTCGTTACTTCAGCTCGCCCTGTGTTTGATAAATTTCCATTCGAAAGAACTACACAAGTCGTCCTACGAAACAAACGATGGACAACGTAAATATCAACCAAATATGTCTCGATGAAGAAGAGGTAGAATTGGATGGAGATGAGTGGGTCAAATTAAGCTGGATTAGCAATCGAAGTGATAACGATGGAAATTTTCAATCACCGGAGATACAGAAGGTGAGCAATAATATTGATATGAAAATATGTTGTAATAGAATTTCAATATTGTGCAGATACAAATTTTAAAGTAGAACTGAATCAACAAGACACTTAATTATTTTCTATTTTTGAAGGATTCGGATAACAAGATAGCACACACGAAAGATTATGATAATAAAGAATCGGTTACAAACGCAGAACCAGAAGATATATCCGACGGTATATCAGTCATAACGGAGAGCGACACAGATACTGTTAATACAAATGTCTATCAAATTAATCGTAAACCATGCCGACCTCTACAAATACTGGAAAAGCAAGTAAGTAGACAGCTATCATGGTAACTATACTCAATCTCATTTTATTATATAAGCCATAAGGGAGCTTTCCAGCAAGAGACACATCGACACAGGAGTCATTCTATCTTTGTTCGATAGTTGGTAAAAGATGAAAATAGAATGACTCCTGTGTCAATATGTGTCTCTTGCTGGAAAGCTCCCTTTGATTACATACCAAATATTTTTAATGTAATCTGGATAAGAATTTTATATCTAAATCTTTTTTTATTATAGAAAGATCTATTGAACATTCTTCATCTATTGAATATTCTTATTGCTTCTGTACTTGGTATAATTATTGGCTTGGCTCTTAGTCATCTTTTCACAATTTGTGAAACCTGTTCAGTTTCAAGTGGAGTTGATGTTGAAAGTCTCAAGACTGCAAGTCATAACATTGTTAATACTTGCAAGGAATTGACAGACAGTAAAATAAATAATTTTATTTTAAAGATCTAATCGTAAGATCTATTTTAGATCCATTATTTATATCTTAATTCTTTTTAGTGAAAACTATGCTGAATGAAATGAAAACACATATTCCAGCTGATAAGAAAATTACAAAGCAGTTTTTAGCACAGTTTTTCGAAATTACTGATTCTTCTAATTACAAAACTAATAAGCCTATTATACTTACTAAGGAATTTCTCAATTCTACTCCATATTCATCGGATCAACTTCAATTGTCTCTACATGTACTATCATCATTGGCATCTATTTATGATAATAATAGCTCTTTGAAAAATGAAATAAATAAGACATTGGATATTGTAAACAGTACAAAAGCATTTTATGATACGTTGGTATTGTTTACTAACAATACACAAGATGTATTCACTCCTATGGTTTTGAAGTAAGTATACGTATTGTAATACAGAGGTATTTATTTCTAAATTATAAATTATTATATATTTAAGTTATTGTATTATTTACAGTTTCTTGCAACACGACAGTGATAAAATGCATAATACTTCTAAGTTCCTTCTCTCTAACTTGGTAGAAAAAGTGAGCAAGGTAACATCAAAAATATATAATAAATATGCTAAAGAAAGACACAGATTGAATAAAAAATTGTGTCATTTGAAAAGTATATTGCCTGATGATAACTTTTTAAAACAATTGACCAAAAATAATCAGCTGTTTAAAGATTATAACAAGTCTTGCTTCTCAAACTATACATCAAAAAGTTTGGATGGTAATATGACTACAAAAGGAAATATAAAGAGTGTAAAGGAGCAAATCATAAAAACTGATGATACAGTGTTGCACACAAAGTATGATAAAAAAAATACTCATAAAATTCACGATAATAGAGAGAGCTTCTTGAAAAATAAAAGGAATAAAAGGGAAAATATAGACAAATCTATAAAGTAAGTATATATGAGTAATAACATCCAAAAATTTTTTATTTCTCTATTATAAATTATTATCACGTATTTAAACTATTCTATCATATAACAGGTTTTTGCAAAATGCCAGTCATAAGATACATAATGTTTCTCAGTTACTTGTCTCCAAGGTAGCAGAAAATATAAACAAATTAAGATATCAATTCAGCAAGGAATTGCACCACTTGAAAAATATATTACCTAATAATAGTGAATTTTTAAAGCAACTAACTGAAGATGATGAAGAGGACAATAAAAAGTCAGTTAAGAGTTGTGAAGGAAAGAATGATTATTTACAATCAAATGTAATACCAAAGAAAGATGTATCAAAAAATAATTTTGATAATATTTTAATGCAGCTGAAAAATATGTGTCCACTTTCAACCAACTATTGTCCAAAGTTTAATATTAACATGAGCACTTTTGACACCGTACCTAATGTAAGTTATAAATCTATGCGGAATTATTAATTTCATGAATTTTTAAATTGTAAGTGAACAAAGATTTTGATATACAAAATAGTAAATATATTTAGAGGTAGTATAATGTGTAAAGTTTCATGCAATAAATATAAATTATAAATTTGTTTCAGCATAAGACAAAGAATTATACACCTAAAAAACATGATACAAATAGCAAAGAAACTGTAATGGATCATGGCAATTCTGTAAAAATTTTGCCTGCAGAAGGAAAAAGCAGACCAAACAAAAAAGACAGTTTTAAATCGAATGGTTCCACCAAAAAGATCTATAATGATAAATCGAATTATGAAGGAAAGGATATATCCTCTCAGAATAAAATAAGGAACCACATATCAGAGCATACCGATAACTATCATAAGCCTAAACATTCTTCATTTGATAGTCGCACAATGAAGCAAGACAATCGGCATTATACAAATACAGACCGAAGGAGTGACAGCAAAAGGTACTAATTTCCAATAAGATATAATTTTATATAATATTGCGATCTGTTACGAACTCAAATAACTTAGCGCGTCTACAAATAAGTACAATTCTTTAAAAATAATGCTCTTTTGTGCAGATATAATGAGTATAGGAAGCAACGACAGCTTGACGATTCGGAATGGTATTTTCAACGAGTTCGTTCTCGTAGAAATGCACGAAGACGTGCGGAATATATATTCCAGCAAGATGCCAAGTGGTTTTGGAAAAACCGTAGATGAATTGTAAATTACTGACACAAACATATACGAATTTACAGATGTATGGGATATTTTTGCACACAAATTCTTTTGTGTGTATAAAATATCCCATATATCATGTTCTCTCAATGCTCATTCTTAAATATTCCTTGAATATCTAAATGGTCTGCAATATCTAGACTTCAAAAGATTTATTTATATTAACGTTTTTGCTGCTACATGAAGATATCTGTAATGAAAAAAGATATCCTAAATTAAAAAATTAGGATTTCTAGAAATTATAGATATCATGCCTCAACAAAGAAAAGAATTACATCAAAGAAATACATCTACTTTATCTCATGCATTATACTTGCTTGTAGCTTCTGAAATCTTTTTTTCTCGAAAAATTATATTTTCTTAATGCGCTATACATGACATCACATACATTTTTACGTGTTTTATATAAAAATATAATTATATAAATATACTTTTTATATATAAAATTATATACAGGGTGTCCCACAGACTTCGTGTGACACCCGTTATAGACAGATTCCTGAGATCATTTTGAGACAAAAATCCTGATACCAAAATGTCGAGGCTACAATAGTTTTCAAACGAGAAGAGTTTAAAGTTGACTAATCAAACTGTCCGAAATTCGCGCGCTCAGGCATGGCATATTGTACAGTAGTGAAGGTGTTTTCAAGCATCAATTCTATTCTCGAAATTGATATAATTCTGCATCCATTGTTGTAATTGCTTCTTATTTTTATTGTATTTATGCGTGGACTTATAATTTATACCATAATTTATATCATTTTTTCACATGATAAAAATGTACAGATCAATATCAACTAATGAATTACTTTTTTATCTATGATAAAATAGAATAATGTATAGTAAAATAGACATTTTTTATATCGACAATTTATCCAAAATCGAATTAAAGATCACTATTGGCATATCGTTTGAAACAACGCGATAAAACATTGGGTAAGCTTAACAACTTAAAGAATAATAATTAATTTAGTGCTAATGATAACAAAACATTATAAAAATACATAATTTTACAATTATTTATTTCAATAACGTTAATAAGAGTGTAACAGATAACAGATGTTATTCGGAACGTAGAATTATCAGCAGGAACGTATTTTTGAAACTAGTACATCGTGTGCATGAAACAGGATTTTGAATAAATTGCCGATATAAAAAATGTCTATTTTACCATACATTATTCTATTTTATCATAGACCAAAAAAATAATTTATTATGTTGATATTGATCTGTACATTTTTATCATGTGAAAAAATGATATAAATTATGGTATAAATTATAAGTCCACGCATAAATACAATAAAAATATGAAGCAATTACAACAACGGATGCAGAATTATATCAATTTCGAGAATAGAATTGATACTTGAAAACACCTTCACTACTGTACAATATTCCATGCCTGAGCGCGCAAATTTCGGACAGTTTGATTAGTTAACTTTAAACTCTTCTCATTTAAAAACTATTGTAGCCTCGACATTTTGGTATTAAGATTTTTGTCTCAAAATGATCTCAGGAATTTGTCTATAACGGGTGTCACGCGAAGTCTGGGACACCTGTATATTTTATATAAAAAGTAATATAAAGAATTTAATGAATACAATAATAATAGGCTCAAAAGATTAGAAAATCAATCAAGAAAAGAAGGGGCTCAGAGCCCCTTTTTTTCTTAATTAATTTAATGAATACTTGGAAATTTGACATAATGGATATTCAAGAACATTGGAGGTTTATAGGAATCATCTGTTAAATGATTGTATAGTATCAGTATGTATGTATGTATGTCAGAATCTTTATTGCAATGTGATATGAAATTTGTAGCGTATGCCATTAATGAATCTCATTAGTAGTAAAAAAATAATAGAGCGTATTGTAAATAAGATATCCGAGCTCAGTCTCGTGAAGTACGTGCAATTCGCGCGCATCAAGAAGTTATACATGTCATGACAATGATGTGATTGTACATACCAAGTGATTGTCGACGAAAGCATTCATGAGAGGGACTTCGTCTATTTAATAGTATTACCTTAAGCTGAGTCATGCTTAGATAGTCAGCCCGTGTGTATTAACTTTTTACCATCGTGCGCGGAAGAGTACAAGATATGTATAGATAAGTAAGAAAACAAAAAAGAGAAGATATACATTTTTATAATAAATATATAAACGTTATTTACAGTTACATATAAAAACGTATATATATATATTTATAGTTACCTTGTAAAAGTTTTTATGAAAATTAGCGATGCGTTAATATATATAATATATATAATATATATAATAAATAACAATAAAAGAGAGCAGGCATCTGCATATGCGTGCACCCGGAATGAAAAGAGTAGCGATGTGTTACAAAAGTATATGTATGTATATAAAGATAAAAGTTGTATAATAAAAATTAAATGGATGATTCTAATGTTTGAAAACAATATAGATCGGAATCAATTCTATTAAAATAATTGCAATTTAATTACAATGCGGTAAGTACCAGGTCAAAAACAAATTCTGTGAGCTGTTTACATTAGATTTAAATATATCGTCTACACGTTAGTTTTGTATTCGATATTTTATGTTTATAGAGTTTATATAAATTTATGAAAATTCGTAAACTCTATACAAATGAATTTTCATATCTGGAAGTTCTCGACTCGAATTCCTAACGTGTATGGTGTTATTATCCAACTATCGACGAAAATTCCGTGAAAGATATATTTTCATGAAAAACCTCGTCTCTTCCGTTTCCCTTTGTCTTCGTGCATCACGGGTGAAATTTCGCGAGTCACGATATCTGCGCACTTTCGCGAGATACGTGCCGAGTTTGCATATACATCAGTCGCGATATTGCCAACTCGCGATACTTGACTTTTTCTTTTGCCAGAATCTAGAAGCAATATTCATAATTCGCTAATTCTTATATTCAAGCTGGTCTTATTGTTATATTATTTAATTTTAACACGTTGAGTGCCACACTAAATTTACGTGACTTTCCATTCACGCCGCGTAGACCACCGATGACCCACGTTACCCTATTTATATATTTTTATAAGAGATATATTTTATAATATATGTATATTTATGACTAAAGTCATTATTATCAAGAAGAACAGGTATAATGTACAAGTCCAATGTGGACCACCGATGGCCCACGCGGCACTCAACGTTCCAGATAGCAAAGGGAATCCAAAAAGAATTCTTTTGGAATCCCCGAATTATGAGATGAATTCCTTTTTCATCCCATTTCTGTTCTAAAAGCACTCCTAGGGTTCAAAAAGAATTTACTTTTATGTCACCAATTGTGGACTCTTTTTCAGATATAAAAAAGGAATTCTTTTTATACTCCATAAGAATACTATTGAAAAGGAATTCTTTTTGAGTTCATTTCGAACAGATTACGCTAATTCATATAGAATTTAAAAAAGTGAATTCTTTTTGAATTCATAACGACCACCTATGCTATCTGGGGTGTTAAATGGTTCATTCAGCCAAATAAATGATCTCGAGAGTATCTAATCGTGAGACTAAAAAAAAGAAAATAGCAGGGTAGTTAAAAAGTTAAATAATAAATTTAAAAAGTTAATAACTTTTAACTCTTAACTTAATTAATTTTATAAATGAGTTAATTTTTAACTCCAACTAATTTTTAAAAGATATTAACTTTTTAACTTATTATAACTTTTTTAAAAAGTTAAAAATTTATCTATATGAAAGAAAAAAATTATAAAAGAAAAAATACATTCCAACATAAAAACAAATTCTTCGTTATTTCATATAAATTTAATTTACAAATAAAATATTAAATTTATTTGATAATAATCCATATTATAATTGTTTTGATCTAACTTTAAAAAATTACGACATTCTAATTAAATAATGTTTTTCAAAATTAACTTTTAATTTAATTTAAATTAATTTAATCTTAACGTAACTTTTAACTGAGTTAGTTTTTTGTTTATGTAACTTTTAACGTAACTAAATTAATTTTATGAGCTATTAATTTCAACTTAATTTAGTTTTAAAAAAATATTAACTTACTCAATCCTGAAAAATAGACAAATATAGACTATGAATACCGCTCCATATTGTGGGAAATCGCAAATCTGGCAATTTGCGATCTCCGTCACGTGAATTTTCGCCGTCACCGCGAATTCCGCCGGTGAGGACGAACGGTGCGTCGTCATTGGCCGATTCGTGAGTCCGGTCGCGTCGGAGCGCCAATCAGCGCCACCTCCGTGACGGTTGAGGAAGCGATCATCGTCGATCGCAGTTCGTCACGTTACGTACACGTGACGTTTCGTGACCATTCGTGACGTGTTCGGCGCGCATTCGTCAGTCGGAAAGCTCGTTTCGTTCCCCGTCGTTTCCTCGAGTACGTAAACAACGTTGGATCGTGACGGATCGCAAATGAATCGTTCGGCGAACTGCGCTCCCGAACGAGTGGCACGCGATCGCGGACGGGGATCTTGCAGCTCCGTCGCTGCATACCAGCGTCTGATGTTGACGTTGTAGCGACACAAAGGGGTTTGCGGCGCCGCGCAAAAACCGCTTTGTCGCGGTTTATTTTTGCATTCGGAATCGCTATATTTTTGCGTGCAACGCGATCTTAAAATAGAATCGCGGCGGCGACGACGACGGCGGCGGCGGCGGCGATGTATTTTCCGCGCGCTGACGACGAGCGAGAGACATGAGTTTTGAGGTTACCACGTCTCTGGGTGCCCTCAGCTGATTCTCCTTCCAGACGTTGCACGGGCAGGATCCGCACTCGCGAGGACGGGAGGAGTGCGCGAGGATGGACACCGTCTGCGAGATAATCGACGAGCCCCAGCAGTCGCTGGTCAAGCGGATTTATTATTCGGCGAGGGACGGAATGGCGATCGCTCTTTATAGCCTGCTGAACGACAAGTCGGAGGCCGACGTCGATTACCTGATTAACCAGGTGAACCCTATTTCTTGCGTCACCTTTCACTGCCGCTTTTAACCCTTTAAGGCCCAGGGGCTCGATTCTTGAAGTCATTCGCAAGAGAAACGTATGCGCAAATTCTGCTCTTACAGAAAATCTACAAGTTGATTGGCTAAAAGTCATGCAATAGCCAATCAACTTGCAATTTTTCTGTATAAAGCCGATTCTACAATTGCGTAAACGTGGTTGTAAGCGGTTGTAGTTGTAAGAAATTAACCAATCATGGTCGATAATTCTCCTCAAATTCAACTGTGATTGGTTAATTTCTTACAACTACAACCGCTTACAACCACGTTTACGCAATTGTAGAATCGGCTGAGCTGAATTTGCGCATACGTTTCTCTCGCGAATGAATTCAAGAATCGAGCCAGCAGCAGGCATCGATTCCGTTTCAGTAAAATTTACGATCAACGATCACAATAGTGACTTGTTTAGCAGGAACACCGTTGTTTTAGGAATTGAGATAGAGAATCTAGCTCCATATAAAACGGATCAAGAGTATTATATCGATAGAAACGCTACTTTATCAATACAAAACATTTGGGAAGAACTCAAAGTGAATGTACATAATTGTGTACACTGGGCCTTAAAGCGTTAATCGTCCATGAAATCGCACTGTTCATCGCATCATTCATTCTTACAAATGTCAAAACGCTTGATTTAGTCGTGGGTAAATATTAACCATTGACCACGTTCAGCAGAAAAAGCAGCTTTGCAACTGTTGTAAAATTTTGTAATACGATTAGTTTATACATTTAGATCCAGGAGGAACTAAAGGCAAGAACCAATCATATTAAAGAATCTTACAACAGTTGCAAAGTTGCTTTTTCTGCTGAACGCAGCCATTTGTCTTGCCTGTCATCTTGAAGAAATTGCAACGATAAGCACTATATTGATGGTAATTTGTTTTTCGTACTGCTGATATTTGATTATATTGTTTTACATGAAGAAAGAGGGTAATGTGGAGGAAAAGGGTTTTAAATAATTTTGAAGTTATATGTTACATTAAAACCGTAAAATTCAATAATATATATGTATTTAATATAATAATATATTTATACTATAATAAATATACGTAATAATATACATAATAATTTAAGGTTTTAGAAATGAAAATGAAAAATGTATTTACTATTACTAGTAAACATATATTGGGTTGGCAAATAAGTTCGTTCGGTTTTTTAGAGTGGAATGAAACACAATTTTTTTTATACACAAAATAAATTTCAATCAATTATATATTGACCATTTTTATCGATGACCTCTTGCCATCTTTCCACCAACTTCATTATGCCGCGTTCGTAGAACGTCTGGGGCTTATCGGCGAAAAACCAATCCAGGTGTCTTTTGACGGACTCCTCATCCTTGAAGGTTTTCCCGTTCATAGAGTTCTGCAACGACCGAAATAAGTGATAATCGGAAGGGGCCAGGTCCGGTGAATACGGAGGATGAGGCAAAACATCCCAGCCAAAACTAAGCAATTTGTTGCGGGTGGTTAATGACGTATGGGGTCTGGCGTTGTCGTGGTGGAAGACAACACCCTTTGTCTTCCACCCGCGATTTGCCAATTCTGGACGTTTTGTGCGGATTGCTTTGTCCAATTTCGTTAACTGCGAGCAGTATACGGTTGAATCAATCGTTGTGCCAGACGGTAACAGCTCGTAGTAGATGACACCCTTGAAATCCCACCATACAGAGAGCATGATCTTCGGATGCAATCCCGCTTTTGAGGTTAGGTAGACGACCCATTTTTCATCGCCCGTCACCATCCGCCTCAAAAATGGTTCGTTTTCTTGGCGTTTCCGCAGCGAATCGCAGAAGGATATGCGAGTGGCCAAGTTGGCCTCGGTTAATTCATGCGGCACCCAAACATTGAGGTGAGAAACGTATCCCAGCTGGCGCAAATGGTTTTCTACGCTTCTATGGGATATATTCAGTATCGTAGCAATCTCCCGCACCGATTGGGATGGATTTTTATCGATGATGGTCTTGACATCACTTGAATCAATCTTGGTCGGGCGACCGGAGCGGGGCGCATCATTGACGTCGAAATATCCAGAACGGAATTTGGCAAACCACTTTTGGCATACACGTTCTGTTAAGGCACCATCCCCATATACACGGCATATCTTTTTATGAGCCTCCGCAGCTCGTTTGCCTTTTTTGAAATAATACAGCAAAATATGACGATAATGCACGTTATTTACTTCCATTTTCACAGCTAGGCAGCACGCACAATACTGATGTTAGCCACACCAAAATTCACAGACAGGTTATGTGAAACATAACCTTTCAAATGTGCATTCGAGTTGCGCGATAGCGCCGAGAAAAAAAAGAGTGAATCGGAATGAACCTGCACTGAAGCAAAAACCGAACGAACTTATTTGCCAACCCAATATATTTCAGATTAAACATCTTACAATTAGTAAAGGCATACTAATTGACATAAATTCTTTGCAAATTACATCTTGTTAACAAGTGGTTTATTAATTGAATTGCGTGCAATTTGATATATTTTTATTTAATTTAAATAAAAAACAATTATATTAGGCTATAATATAATCTTTGATTATATTTAAAATAAATATTCATCGAAAACTAAACAAAGAATTTGTGAAAAATACAAAAAATAATTAAATATTCTTATGCTATTTAATAAAATATAATTTTTATTTATTGCAACATGGCATTTACAATGACATTATGTTGTTTATTGCAATATGGCAACTACAATAGCATTTTGAATTATATCGTTTGTTTATACTTTTGTTAAATTAGAATATTAAGTGCATATGTTTGCTAGTAAATTGTTTTTATCACTTTTACTGTTAAAGTTAATATAAATTTACTAGTAAGCGTACACATTTACTGATTTCATGTTCTTACTGTAATATACATATGCATATATATGTATAGATATTCTTTGTCTAGAACTGTAAAGTATATTACAATTTCTAATTTAATTTTTAACTGTATCTCATAATCTATTGTGCAATTTCTGATTTGATATAAAATAATTAACTAGGATTATTGTTTAGATTTATAGAATTGATAATCTATATATTATTTATATTATATTTAATTTTAATCATGAATTATTTTGATAATAATTAAAGTTTTTAAAATAAATTATTCTTTTATAAATATCAATTGCGTATGTCTGACACTAATACCCACAAAGAATTATTCAGGACAACTTGCAACACTTGTTTAGATGTATATATGCATACATAAAGAAAGCTGTAGATGTCATTTATAATAAAACAGGTCATAAGATTTTAAACTTTTTTCATATTATAAACATTGTTTCACATTATTATTAATCTTATAAATCCTTACGCAAACTATAAATTACTATAAAATTTTTCATGTTATTTTAGAATTTAAATATATAACATAATTATAATATAATTTTTTCGTATTAAATAATTACTTGTAATACCAAAAAATAGTTTGATTATAACTATTCCGGATCTGAAAAGTGTAATTTGTGAATTTATACATTTTAATATTTGAATTTATATTTACAGAAAGTCTTAGAAGATGATGGACAAAGATGCACACCTTTAATAGTTGCCGCACGTTATGGACATAATAAGGTAGTCAGAATGTTGCTTGACAAGTTCAAGCCTGATTTAGAGCAGGAAGGAACGGTCAAATACAATGGATACGTTATTGAAGGAGCCAGTGCGCTTTGGGCTGCAGCAGGTACAATAAAAGGACACCAGATATATTAACAGATAATGTAATATCTTTGCAGCATCAATAGCGTATGTTGATTTCAGGAGCGGGACACTTGAACGTTCTTAAAACTCTCGTGAAGGCAGGAGCAAACGTCAACCATCCGACGAAAACTAATTCTACTCCTCTTCGAGCGGCGTGTTTTAATGGACGTTTGGATATTGTTAAATACTTGATCAATCATCAGGCAGATATAAATATTCCCAATATGTTTAACAACACTTGCCTCATGATAGCATCGTATAAGGGACATCTTGATATTGTGAGTACATTTATATAAATTATAACATAAAAATGTTATTGCTTGACATGTGCTCATTGTGCAATCATAGATTTTTCTAAATTTTTTCATACTGTGATTCAGGTTAATTTTCTATTAGACAAAGCGGCAGATCCGAACAAGAAAGCATATTGCGGGGCGACGGCGTTGCATTTTGCCGCCGAATGTGGACACAGTGCCATCGTGTGCGAGCTTCTGAAGTACGAAGCGGAAATGACGAAGAATGTGAGCGGCATGACGCCTTTGATAACAGCTGCCGAGCGGACGCGCGCAGAAGTCGTTGAATATCTAGTACAAAGGATAGAAGTGACAAAGGAAGAAAAAATAAATGCTTACGAGCTACTTGGAGCATCTTACGCTAATGATAAAGATAATTATTGTCTAACTAAAGCATACACGTATCTGTATAAGGCAATGGAATCAAGGTAAAAGAAAAACATTCGTTTCTATTCTACCGAATCGCTTTTTTTTATTACATATTGTTTTTTCCATGTCCTAGGTATAGTGATACTGATAATATTATATATAAGCAACTAGGTTCGACTGTGAAAGCATATGAGAACTGGAAGGAATGCGAAACTATAGAAAAATTGGAAAGTATCAAAGACAATCCCAATGCCATACATATGGAATCGCTCGCTATTCGGGAGAGAATATTAGGTAGATATGTTCGATATTTTCATTAAAGTGTGACTGCATTTTACATGCGCTTCTCATTTTGCAAAAAGTAATACCCTTTGTTTATCAGGTCTCCATAATCCAGAACTGCCACATCCTATTGTATTCAGAGGTGCCATATTTGCGGATAACGCTAGATTCGACAGATGCATAGATCTGTGGTTGCATGCTTTAAAACTAAGACAACTCAACGATATATCTATTGTGACCGACCTTCTACGATTTGCGCAAGTCTTCTCGCAAATGATACACGTGGGCGTCGATCTAGATATTTCTCAAGTCATAAACGTTCTGGAGGCAAGCGTAACGGAATTGAGTAGGAACAAGATCAAAATCCAGAAGCCAGATTCCAAAGATGACATCGATCAATGTATTGTAAGTTCAATAAAAGGGACTTTGATCTATGGACTGTCAAAAGACACGGTGGTGTCTCGCACTAAGTGCATGCGCTAGCGATGTACGAGCGGCGAGACCGGTCCGTGTATCTATACGCGAGCGGCCTGATTGTAAGCAGCTAAGATTATCGGATCTCGAAAACGGCTGAGCCAATCGAATTCTTAATCGATAGCTTGGGTTTGAATCATATAAGAAAAGTGTCTATTTTTTTTCTCTACGAGCGAAGATATTACAACATAAAGTCTGAATCGGCAAATTCATTTTTAAGAAACATCATTATCATTGTTGTCGTCATTGTCACCGTCGTTGTTGCCCTCGTCGTTGTCGTCGTTATTATCGTCGTTATGGTCGTTATTATCCTTGTCGTTGTCATCGCTCAGGCAGCTATGTATACTTTTCGTTTTTTATGTTATACTACAATCGTATGCATTAGTGGCGTCTGGTGTGCCTGCACTCAATAATATATTTCCCTGTAATATTTAAGGAACGTACCTTTTCGTTTACAATTAATAGTATATTTCAACTGCTTATTTTAGCAAAAAACAAAAAGAATTGATGAATCACATGTCGTGAGGTATTTTTATGCCGACATATTGGACAACGTCAATGCATGCGACTGTATATCATATCATTATGACAAACAGAAACACAACTCTACATATTTAGAAATAATGTCTGCATAGGAAGAGATGGAATCGAATATTACAACGACTCTATATATTCTAACGATTCTGACAAAACTGATGACGCTTAACGGAAACAGATGTGACGAGTCGGATTTGACACAGGCACATCATTTAGTGCATAAATTATGCGCGTTACGGGTATGTTTGAAAGACGGGCAGACTCTACTACATCTTGCTGTGAATGCCGAAACCCCTGTTGATGATTTTCACACTAATGATGTCTGCAAGTACGTCAAAATGTAATATTAAAATAACATTAGCAATCAAGATCGCATTAAACAAATTATTTGCTTGGTTTCCAGATTTCCATGTGCAGCTACAGCAAGATTATTGATTCGTTGCGGTGTTGACGTAAATGCAATGGATAACGAAAGAAATACACCGCTTCACGTTATTGTCGGTTATAGTAAAGCAATTAGGTATGCTGTTAAAATTAATATTACCGAACTTTATTTCGACACGGGTAATTTTTCTACCGGATTTGATAATTCTTTAATATTTTTTTTAGCGATTTTGCGACCTTACACTCAATTATAATAGATCTTATAGAAGCTGGAGCACATATGGATACCACAAATAATAGCGGACAAACACCGTACGATGCGGTCACTACGGGTAAGTTTACAGATTTTATTATCGATTTACGTATTTCATCGCTGCGTTTTCATGTGGATTACTTGGCCGATATTCAATTTCTATTTCAGGTGTAGCTAAAATAATATTACGTACTCAAACCAAATTGTCCTTAACGTGTATGGCAGCTAAAGCAATTAAGACTTATGACTTACCCTATCGTGGTAATGTTCCACGTTCACTCGAAAGTTTTATAGAACTTCATGGACCTGGGCTTAATCAGAGTTGACAAGTCTTTAACATTGCCACGAAGAATCGAAATTTTCTTGTGTAAAGTAATACCTAATAATATTTTTGTACAAAAAATATGCTAAGTAATCTAAAATTCTGTATATCGCGTAATTTGACATAAATATCCTACATAAAATCAGACTTCCACAGATATCTCTTGAAAGACACTGATGTACAATTGCATAAAAATTTATCACGCGATTCGTGAAAACGAGCTTTTTACGACGTATAAGATCTTAATGACTCTTATTCAACGATACACGTACTCTGAAATATTGAGAATTGTCTTTTTATATTAAACATTGTATTTTATAGAATCTATAAAATAGATGATAAGTAGGTATTGCTATATAGTCGCTGGGTAATAAAGTATTTAAATAATTAGCGGCCATTGTGCATTCAACTTTTGCTGTCGTTTTTACTGATCTTAATTGTATAATTACTGTGATAAATAAAATCAAATTAAATAAACTTTTCAAATTACGGCCAATTGTGTTGTGAATTTAGACATTTTTTTGCACATATCGTTCGATTATGTGCTGTTCCTTTGCTGAAAATACCTGCTGCAACATGATCTGGAAAGGCATAAAATATACACTCTCGTTATTGCCGTATTAAATTTATTTAATATTTACACACGCACTCTGTATACAATCGTGAAACTAGGAAAATAATGGTAAAGTATATAAGAATATACATGCGCACGGTACTTTACAACATATTATTTACAATGTTTACACTCGTTTATCTTATCTATTTTACACATTTTACAACGGCGCTCACTTATCAATAACACTTCTGTACAAATATACACGTGTGTTCAAAATCTTTTGGCAAAAAAAGAAAAATAAATAGAATAATCCTTAGGCAAAGAAAGAGAGAGAGAGAGAGAGGTACACACAATATCTATTCGCGGCGGCAGGATTTACGTAGACACGCATCCATTCGTGTCTGAAGAGACAGAATGCATACTCTCCGTGGCTCCGTGTTAGTGCGTAACCGGACATGCCGATTTACGCATCTAATTTGCTGCCCTGTCCCTTTAGTCCTTTTAAAACATTGTGGCGATATTGCGGAAACGTTAATACGATCCAACGACTGCGGAGAGATACCCATTCATGTACGCGTTTGCACGACGAACGTCATTTCTAGTACAGAACGGTCAACATTGCCCTGGCTGATACTTCATCGCGTGTAGAAGACGCATTTCTACATCGCTGAAATTACCATTAGTCAATTGTGTATTTCCGACACGTGATTTCATTGCTTACTTGCTGAAGTGTTACAATGTCTCTCGCAGTGCGATGCGTTGTAGCTAGTGATGCGCAATACTTGCCGGCATTAAAATCGCTTCATACTTATATCGCGCTTACTTCCACACACCGTTTCGCCTCATTTTCACGAAGTCCAATCTCGAAATCTCTAATGCATTAGTGAGTTCGTGATTACGCAAGAGTATATAAAAAGTTACATCTCGCTTGTACATATTTTTATCACTCGGCGCAACTTGCCTCGTTAGAGATACATTAAAATTAATCGATTGTTTTGTAGCGCTTTAAAAGCTCATGTATCAAAGTCAAGTGGGGGCTCGATAGATATAAATTCTTCGCAGATAAAGATGCCATCGAGCGCGTTTAAAGTAAGTAGAATTCGAATCCATTTGAAGAAGACGAGTACTAAGCCGCTTTGATCGATGGAATGTTTTCATTCAAAGTCCATATCGCGTCGCAATGTATTTTCTATATTTTTCTTATCTATCGATATATCAACGATGCATGTAACAATCATATATGAGGTGTATTTCGCGGATTCGATTCGCATATTGAGTTAGACGCTACATTGGCAGCTCTTTTTTCGCGCGAATAATCTACATCTTTCATCATTTATAAAACAACGTTTTCTGATATGAATAATATTGACACAATTGGATAGAAGTCAGATGCCCCACGCGGTCAAAATTGATTAGAGAAAATATACAATCAGAGTGAAACTACGCAGAACTTCGTTCGCGCAAAACAATTTCACAGATGAAGAAATACTGATAGAATGTGAATGAAGAATGCGACAAAGTTACACACCGAAGACAATCGTGCACGCTTGTTATTCGTGTCCTCCACACTACGAAGATCCGAATGATATATTTGGTGGATGTTAATCCGCAAAATTATACTTCTCGGCCATCACCTTCTCAAATAGGAGTTATTCCTACCGTCTCATTTTCTCAATTGGGCCTGCTTATAAACGGGTAGCTACTCTCATCATCGCGTTCTCAATAAATTCTGGCAATGACCCGGTAACTATCGTAATTGTCGCTCGGTTCTGTTGCAACTCGCAGCTGAGTTTGATGATGATTAGATGCTGCGTCAATCGTTCTTGATTAACTCGTATTTTTTGATCGGAAGCAATCATGTTAATCGTCATCCGAGTTGATTCTACTAATCGCAGTAGAAGCTATTTTAAGACGGCTGTCTTCTTGTAGGTATAAACTGAAATTTTTCTCTTTCTCTTGCACTGCGCAATCGCCACGTAGCCACGTGGTCGTATGCCATTCGAGTAAGAGTGAGGATTTAGGAGAGATTTCATAATGGAGGGATAACTCGGTTCCGACGATCTCAGAGAATGGAGAGATTCTACTCAAGAAAAAAATTCTACTTAAGAAAGAAAGAAGGGATCTACTGTGACTAAGAGCTACGTAAATCGCCACATCTCCGGTTGGAATCAAAGGCTACTGTAAAGCCTCCATTTAGAACTGATTTATTTAGAACCGATCCAATAAACGAACGATATTATATAGCGAATCGTCCGCAGTCTATTTCCTCCATTTTAAGTCAGCTGATTTCTTCTGAACTAGAATTTTTCTCTTGTGCTGCTTGCCACTCGCATTTGCCATGTGACTACGTGGTCGCATGAGAAAGCGAATGGAAAACGCATTTCCATTCTTCGCATATTAGAATGAGTAAATAGTAGGCAAAATCTTAGAACAGAGAAAAATATTCGGTCCGGATGATATTAAGAAAAAAAATCGACCTTTTATGTTCGATGAAAGGCAATCTTCAATTCACGCGACAACTTTGCATAAATAATGATCCTACAAAAAACTTCTTTCGATGTAATAACGAATTCGTTCAAAGTTTCGTTCGCGTTACCATCGAATATAATACGCCATCCGCGTTTCCTTCTATTATATTATCATTTGTCGTGTCATAGCAACAGCTTATTGTATTTATCCTGCTCTTGTGATGATGAATCCTATCCTTTTCTCCTTTAAATATAAACAATTTACATTGTACTTGTGTGTTTCATCCTTACTTAATACATCCGTAGAAGTGACGGCAAGCACATACAAAACCGTGAGTCGGTCTGCAACACGCAGATTAAATATCTTTATCTCTTTTCGTTTCTTCATTCTTCTCCGGGTCATTTCACGATTTCGGCGATCGTTCCTCGAGTCGAATACGATATATCTCGCGTGCCACCGATCAAAAGACACCGTGGCCAGAGCCTCAGCGGCAGCCGCATCCGAGGACCGCCATGTCCTGATAATTCTTCAGCACTACCTTATTCTCCTCGTCCAGATAGAGCATCGATATCGAGCTGAGCGCGGTCGGCACGCAACACGCCTTCGGCACCATGCTCGGCTTGGTCGAGTAAACGAGGGTCTGCACGATCGCGTGATTCGTCGAGTTCAGATGGTCCGCCAGAGGAAACGGGCAATCACCGTGGCAGTAGAAGGCGTCGTATCCGGGCGGCGCGACGATCCAATCGTTCCAGCCGACGTCCGCGAAGTCGACGTAGAGCGGATGCCGCCGGCAATTCTCGCGGCCGTCCTTCCGCCGGTTCTTCCGCAGGGCGGCCCGCCTGGCCCGCCGGTCCATTATCTGATCCGCGGATGCCATCTCGTAATGGCCGTCGTCCATGTACGTGTAGAGCATCGGCCGGCTCACCACCCACGCGTCCTTGTGCTCGTCGACGGCCCGTCTCAGCCGCACGTGTTCCCGCGTGCGGACGAGCGCGCCGATCACGTGCACCAGCAGCCCGTGATTATCCTGATGGTTCTCTACCCATCTCACCACGGCTGGATGCACGTCCAGATTGATCGTGGCGTTCTTTGTCGCGTCGATCACCTTGCTGTCGATCAGCCGCAATATCGCCTTGCTGTGACCCTTCACGCCGGGCCGTATTATGTCGTACACCAGCACCCGGCCGTAGGGGTTGTATTCCGCGCTTGCATTCTTGTTGTCCGACACGGCGACGCGCGTCAGGCTTAACTCCGCCGCCTGCAACGTCTCGCCGCTAGGTATCCTGCTTAGATCGAAGGACAACCGGAAGCGGTTGGGGGATTGGAACTTGTGGTCCAGATCGCTCTCTGGAAAGAAAGAACAGAGATGTTAAAGATATCGCGCGAGAAGGATGGTGCAAACTTAAGATATTGAGATATAAACAAAGATACTCTCTAATAAATTTCTTGGAGTGAAATCTTACTCCAAAGAGTGAAAATACTGCTACTTTGAAAGGAGGAGGGTCCCTAAGACCGGTTTTTGGCACCCTCTGAAATTGATCCGAAAATATCAGAAACGTTATATTTTTGTAAGAACTATTGAAATAAAGTGATTTTAGTCTGAACGGACATACTTTGGGGCCTGTTTATACTATAATTCCAATTAATCCCATTTTTACCACCAATGCACTCTTATGTCACCTACATATTATCATCTCCTTACATTTGTTTGGCGTGCGCGCTTGAAACTACGAAAAGACGATTTGTGTAGATATTTGACAATATACGTTTTTTTAACCCTTTGCGGCACGGTGGCATTGTACAATGCCACCTCTTTATATTCGCTTTTTTATCTTTTTTACATTCTAATGTGCCTAGTATGTGACGATTGTAAATAAAAAAAATTAAAATATTGAAAGGAAAAATGTATGCTTCAGGGTTAAAACTCATATTGCTCTCTACAAGCTTCTTCAGCGTCTTCAGTCCCAGTTCACATTCTCATTTGAAGATAAACTTGCAGTAATTCGAATGTCTTTACCGGAACTAATTCTTGATTGGCGTGACTCTTTTATAGCCACACCAATGTAAGGAGATGTAGGTGACGTAAGAGCGCGTTGGTGGTAAAAATGAGATTAATTAGAATTATAGTATAAACACGTTTCTGATATTTTCGGATCAATTTCAGAGGGTGCCAAAAACCGGCCTTAGGGACCCTCCTCCTTTGAGTGGCAATATTTTCACTCGTTTGGAGTGCAATTCACTCCAAAAAATTTACAGAGTAGCTTTAGAGTTAAATCAAAAGATTTTAAAAAGTACGTAATATACAAAGATAGTTTTAGAGTTAAATCAAAAGGATTTTAAAAGGTGTGTGATATAAGAATTTTATACATACATAAAGAATTTTATATACACGGAGAAAATTTTATATTAAAAATTACTATGTATAGCAGTAGCCGTGGACCATTGCTGGAATTATAAAAATTTTTACGATGTTATTATATTAATAATTATTAAACTCATTAGTGAAAAACATAGTAAAAATTTTTATAATTCCAGCAATGGTTCACGGCTACTGATATACATAGTAATTTTTAATATAAAATTTTCTCCGTGTATACATACAATATAGAAAGAGAAATGTAATTGTTAAGTCGAATATGTTTCGTCCCAAGGAAATTTTAATTTTTAGAAAGAAAGTTGAATTTCAGTTTTTTTAATATCGGAGAAAAAAACGATTGATGAATTAAAAATAGGTACAACACAGATAGAAAAACCATCATCCCAAAATAGAATCCGCGTCTTTAGACTTTTCGCTTTCCACGAAACTTTTAAACGTTTCTCAGGCATGTTATCTCATAGGTCGCAAGCGAATTAAAAATAAATCATTGAATCTTGTGGGGAAGGCTGCTTAGAGATGCAGAGGAGGTGACTCTTTAAATTTCCTGTTCGTCGTGTCGGCAAATTTATCAGAGACGTGTTTGTTATCTTACGACATTTATGTATATGAATAAGGAGTGCCGCCGGAATAATTTTCCGTTCGCGCGACCCACGCGAATATTTTTACGACGCACGAGGCGCACACGTAATTTAAGTAACGCTTCTACAAAAATAGCTAATAAACGTTCGACGTATGACGCAGTTGTTCCACGGAAACGGCTCGAAAACAGTGGATGCAGCGGGCAGCCGTATAGACGCAGTTGTAATGCGTATGTAAATTTCGTAAGACGTCGCTGAATCCTGACATATATATGTATAGACACACACGCGCGCATACTCGACACCGGTCAACATGCCTACATACGTAGAATCTAGCAATTTCTGTGGAAGCATAGCAGTAGAAATATCAAAGAGCCTCTTGTCAGAGTTTTATACAGAATCCAGTTCAAATTTTTGCCACCCTCTTCAAACTGATAATTATTCCGTAGAAGAAAACAGTGACAAAGAATAGATTGAATAAATTACGAAAGTATTGCCATGCTTTCTTGTAACAGGATGTTGGCGAGAATATCGTTTGGACTCTTAAATTTCTTTCAGGCGTTAAGATTGTAAATAATATTTATTTCTACAAATAACGTCTTTCTCTTACGCCAGTAATATATAACAAATCAAGGTAAATTATATTCGACGACAACTGGCTAAATTGATTAATTCGAAAATATTCTTACTACGTTAGCGACCATGGGTTTTGGTTCATTTAACGAGCAGAATTTTAATAATTTTTGATGCTAATAAGCATCTATAAGATCTTCCCTTCCCCGAAAACCGTAAAGAACTTATTGCGAAAAATATTACCTCAGCCAGGATATTTATTTCATTTGACTTCATCGATGTAACGAGTACCGTTGGAATCGAAATGTAGAGATAAAGGCAGACGGTTGTTAGCAAGCAGCGTGACAAGACGTATTTAGAAACCGAGCACACGATTTTATTGTAAAACGAAAGAGCAATTAAAATTATTTAGTGTTAAGTAAATTGTGCATATAATTTTCCGTACACAGGATATATTAGTGAATATTATATTATTACAAAATTATAACACACTTACGTCCATTTCCATCAATATGGATTAACTTTAATCTCTTTAAAACTTTAATCTCGGTTTAACTTACCCTTTATCTTTTTCTAATTCTCATGTCCATTTCTACCAATATAGATTAACTTTAATCTCGAGTAGATTAACTTTATAATTTACTCTTTATCTTTTTATAATTCTTAGAAGTAGAAAAAGATAAAGAGTAAGTTAAATCGAGATTAAAGTTAATCTACATTGGTAGAAATGGACATTAAAACTAGAAAAAGATAAAGGGTAAGTTAAACCGAGATTAAAGTTAATCTATATTGGTGGAAATGGATATGAATTTCATTCCAAATTTCACGGATCGTATACAATTATGTGTAGGTAATTATGTGTTTTCTAAATATATTTCTTAAATTAAGTATTATTTGATTATCTAATAATTTAACATATCTTAAATCTATCGACAGCGTTAGATCTTCAATTTATTCGATAATAAATTGTGTAATCGTGATAAAACTGTGTAATAATGATAATTTTTTATTGCTCCATCGCAATGTGCATAGGAATGTAGAAGGCATGCATACACGTAATCTTTAAAGTATTGGAATAATGTCGTATGTGAACAAAATACAACATGAAAGTTTTTTATCATATTTTTATCATTTTTATCATACCGCTAACGCAGTTGGAGTATCGGATTGGATTTCACTCATGTCCATTTCTACCAATATAGATTAACTTTAATCTCGGTTTAATCTACACTTTATCTTTTTCTAATTCTTAGAGCTAGAAAAAGATAAAGAGTAAGTTTATCTACATTGGTAGAAATGGACATCAGAAATTTTCATAATAAACATGATATAATAAATAAAATTTCTAATATGCTCGTATTTTATTGACCATCGGAAACTGCAGAACAAGTATGGAATAACTAAGATGTATGTGTCATATCATTAAACGTGTCGTTTTTAATTCAGAGACTCAAAGCGATATAATCTCGATGAAATGAAATTCTCATGTCGAAGACACATAACGATATTTCTGACAATAAAAGCAACACGTTTTGGCATGATAATTTAGCTTTCGACGCGGATATAACGGATATGTTTTTATTAAAATAATTTGTCAAGATGTATTGGATTTCTCGCGATATGCCCGGTCGCTTTCCATTGCGCATCTTTCTTAATTGCTCTCAGCACTTTCTCCTGCGTTATATCATCCCCGTAAGCGCTTTTACTATTCCAGTGTTTAGCCTGAGAATCGTTTCAAATAGTTATCTATAACAATACGAGATTCGAAGAACAATCGATCGGAATGCCGACCCAACTAAGCTAATATCCGGATGTGAATCATTGGAACGGAAGCTGGGCCTCTCTTGAAAGCGAAAGATAAAGACGGCTCTCCGAGAGTCCCTTCGGGCATTCCAAGGCGGTCTCATCATCGGGCGATAATACACTCACAGAAGGGATAGAGCGTGTAAGGAGCTAAGATCCTTTTTTCTTTTGTTTTTTTAGAGGCACCCCGTGGGACACTCAAGTGCGGAACCCACGGCACGTTCCCGGCAATCACCGTGGCCGAAAAGGCCTTTGTCGGTTGGACAACCATAAAATCGCTCGAATACCATTCTTGTCCTTTTCACGCAGGAGGCGAGTCGCGCGAACACAATTACATTCGGCATCCCTAGTTTCGTAGAATGGAGTATTTTTAAGGAGCCAATTATCTATATCATTATCTCTTTGTAACGAGAAAAAATATTTTGACGAAAATCCAGTGTGCTTTTCACCTACATCCATTTGTCCGCTATTCTGCAGTAGAAAAGAGGGCTGAACCCAGAAGATTTTATGTGGATTTGTATTCAGTCAGAAGTTATATGTCATCCGATTAATCAAATTGTGACAAATCTTCTGAAAGGAAATTCGAATATCTTTTAATGTTTAACTATGAAGTTTTATATATATATATATATATATATATATATATATATATATATATATATATAATGAGTGAAGTTCTTTTACGATACGTTATTTTCGCTGAGTGATAATGTGGATTTTTTTGTAGAAAGAAAGGATCAGACATTTCCTGCACAGCGACTTGGAATAAACCTTAATGCCTACAATTATGCCAATTAGGCTAATTACGTCAGTTATGCTTAACGTAAACCTGTAATTTATGGGATAATGCCTTCCCGAAATTACCGCGTGACTAAGAAATTCGTGTAAATGAAGCGAAGGAGAAGAATATTCTCATACATCGCAGAATTACAATATTATCATAGATGCATTTTAATCGATCAATGCTTTACACTTATGTTGCAAGATTTTGTATTCTAGAATCTTCTTTAATGTTGATAATATAATGCTGATATATCATCTGCATTAAAAAAGTCATTATTATGTTATTATTTTACTTGTTATTAATGCAAAAGCAAATAATACCAGAAATCTGATCTGCAAAATCGCGTAATCGCATGACAGCGTTCGAGAGAGAAATGACGTCGCACCGATATGTAAGAAAAGTACGGAATTATTGAATCCTATAGCTCGAAAATTTGTCATTCACGTTTGCCGACGACGTAGAAGGAATGACGATTGATAACGGGCGCACATTGCATTCTATTTACTACTGCACTTTCACTGAGAGTCGAAAGAGTCGCCAACCTGTTTTCGAATTACGAATTCCAGCTCGCTAGTTCTTACCATCGTTCAATGATTCACAATTCGCGAATGCACTATAAAGACTCTTATGTTTATTTCGTACCGATAGAATCGATTTTATGCATATCGTCTATCGTTTTAGGACACAGTAGTGCAAACTTATTTAGAAACACAATATCTAGATATAACGTTAATGCATATGTAATCTCTACTGTTGAAGCTCTGTCAATAAATAATTTATAAACAGCCTGATATTATTAACTATAATTTTGTTCAATTACATGTAAAAAGATTTTATACTAGACTACTAGGCGCAAGACATATAACTGTCGACAGAATTAATTCTATCCCGTTTTGATAAAGTTATTTGGTTGTTCCTTGTAAAAATCCGTACTTTGCCAGATATGGACCTTAACTATTTTTACAACGATAAAAACCAAAGAGCGTAAACGATCTGTCACCGGATTATTTG
Organism: Aphaenogaster ashmeadi; assembly: GCA_003063805.1. NCBI lineage: Eukaryota > Metazoa > Arthropoda > Insecta > Hymenoptera > Formicidae > Aphaenogaster > Aphaenogaster ashmeadi. Next base: position 140,634 of record NJRQ01000454.1, read on the forward strand.
CCAAAGTGTAGCTTTGCACGTGCATCGGTTGTCCCTAACTTCGGTAAGAGAATCTTAGATTTATCTCTAAAATTATGCACGAGTTACCTCTTCATTTCCCAACTATAATACAACTAGCTAATAGAGAATAGTCCAACTTACCGATGTGTGGAAACGAACGAACGGTGTTAGCCGATCGCGTGTGAATGCCCGCCTTCGCGATGTCCGCGATGCCGATGGCATTCTGACGGGCGTGAAGCTCCTTGAGTGATTTCGGGATGTGGGCCTGACCTTGCGGCCTCGGTCTCTTCGTGAAGCCCAGGAGGGAGAGCAGACTGGCCTCCATCCCGGCTATCACCTCCTCGCGATTTTGCGCCCTGAAGTGATACGACGACGATGATGATGATGGTGACGACGACAGCGACAACGTGTTCTCGTCGATGCCCGTCCCCGCGTTAGCATTCGCACTTGCTAGCAGCGTGACTGCTGCCACGAGCACTAACCCCAGCGGCGGCGACATGCGCATCGTGACGTCGTCACTCACTCACGTTACCTCCCTGGAAGCACGAAAAGAAGAAACGTGTTAAAAGAAGCTATCATTGTCGATTAAACGGCGATTCGCTGCTGCACGATTGGATCATCTAGATCTCGGATTCTAGATTAGATCCTACGCAAAAAAGATCTCTCTTACTCTCTTCTCAAAAAAGGATTTTTCTTCAAATCTCTCTTCTTCAATCTCGGTACTGAAGATCATATGGCCGCGCGTGGAATAGAATTCCGTTATTCGATATTATTGAATACACATTGCACAGTTATAAATAGTATCGCATTATGTAACTGGGGACGATCAACGTGCGCGCGATCATGTAACGTTTGTTAATTTGAATCGTGGTATTTTTATTCTTTATAAACTTCGTGATTTTGTACGAAGGAAGCGATATTAGAATTAACATTCTTACGGTCGATTTCAATGGCAAGTGAGTCGAATATCTTCTACCAGCTGGTCTCCTACAGAGGGGTCACGGGAGATACTAGAAGAGGCACCTTTTACCTAGCAGGACGACAGCAGGACTGAGGAGTTCATTAGGGAATGCACTACGGTCTAAAGAATTTGGGGAAGGGATGAAACAACCTTTCCTTAGAGATACATTATAATCTCTGCGGCAATTGGTTCCATTAAATAGCCAATGCGAAAGTGACGAGTCACACAATGCAGCTTTGAAGTGAAATATTTTAATCTCTTGGGGATAGGTTTACTTCTGCGTGGAAAATTATATAATAATTTTTTCCTACTTTAATACACAACAAGTCTGCGAAAGAACACGCTAAAATTGAGACGTTAATGAGGGTACAATAAAGATTGTATATATCTTCAACAAATTTTTGGGTATCCTTAAAATAAATTTTAACAAAAACATCGCACATTGAAACGGCACGAAGACAACTAATAAAGTTAATTAATCCTACGTTAATTTTCATGACGGTATGCGTGAAAAAGAAACGTGGCGCAAATTTCATTTGGTTTAATCTAGCTTCGCGAGATCTCTCGAGGTACAGCGAAGACTATCAAAAATTTTACTCGACGGAGCTGCATAATAACTCTCTGAGTCAGCATTAAAGCGGAGGAAGAGCAGGCCCAGGGCCCGATCCGATTGGTCATCGGTTCCTGGGCCCGCCAATGGATGTGGAGGGATTCGTCGAATCAGGCTCTGTTTCAAAGTAATCGCTTTCTCTTACTCTCGAGTGGATTTTTTTTACGATCTTATATACGGTGATTCGAAAATATCTTCGAGGCCTCGTAAGATGGATTAGACGAGCAAAATTAACGGAAAGTATAGAGATGATTGGGTAAACATTGTATGAATTTCTTTTTACATCGTAATACGTTATCGTAATTATCCGAGATACATTCACCTTCTATAAAGTCTACCTTCTACTGCTGATTAAGTCGATATTTAATTGAGAGTGCATGACCAGCTGAACATGATTACTTCTTACTTTAATAACTTAATAGCTGGCTTGTGCTCTACAACTTGATTTGCTCTATTATTAGTAACAATGCAAGCGCAGAGTAAGTACACAAAAAAGCTCATAAAACATGCATGCGAATATTTTACAATAAGTATAGCCTGTAGAGTTTAAATATCACATGTAACGGTTTGATGAATGGACAAGTCGGGATTTCCCCATAGTACATAATAGTTCATCAACATCTATCGGGTTGGCGATTGATAAACGATAAACTCGAAAAATATGGATATCAATCGAACCAACTTTTTAGTGAAAAATCTGGGAAAAACCATAATAACGGCGAAGCAAGACGTCACGATAGATTCCGTTCGGAGAACCTAAACGCAATAGGATTTGGACGTCGTGCCAAAGCGAGTGACCTATCCCACTCGCCTGTCTCTCTCCTCGTCATCTTAACCGAGCCACCCCATTTAAACGCACGCGATCATTCGCAACCCCAGGCGGTACCTTCCGGGAGAGACCATCCGCCATCCGGACCGTGGCTCGCCGGCTTCGTTACGAGCCTGCGGCTGGCGTAATAATTTCGGAATCGATCGACGAACAATGTTGCGCCGTGACATACTTGCCGCATGCATTAACGGTAGAGTTCCGCCGGACGAAACTGGTTTTATCCGCGATTTTAAGCGCGCGCGCGTTTCTTAAAGGCGGGATATTTATGCGGCTCGTTCGCGCCTGCAGCATTATCGGTGGATGCTGATCGGATATGCGTTCCTTCCCCTCGCTTCCCCTCGTCCTCTGGTCGCACTCTCGGTTTCATTCAGTGTAAAATGCTAAGATCGGCGAACGCCTTCCTCCGTTAGCGTTACGCCAGAACGGATTACCGTATCACGGGGGACCCCCGGGGACTCTGCGATATTGCCAGTCGCGAGGCGAAAACGAGCATCTCTCATTGTTGCGATCTTCTAGTTTGAATCTAGTTTAAGGCCGGTATTCATAGTCGGTTCTTATAAGACCATCTTAAGTACAGTCTTATGCGGGATCTACAATGTGAGTCTCAGATGGTTTCAGAGTCGTAAGTCGTAAGAAATTGACCAATCTCAGTCAATTATTTTTCTCACATTCGATTGTGATTGGTCAATTTCTTACGACTTACGATTCTGAGACCATCTGAGACTCGCATTGTAGACCCAGCATTAAGATGTCATAAGCCAATCACAGAACTGTATTAGCATCTTAAGATATTACTTAAGACGGTTTTAAAATAAGAACGGATTATGAATACCGGCCTAAGTATTCCCTTCGTGATATCGATCAATGAACGCGAAAGAATTACATTATAAAGAAAGAAAATTAAAGATACCGTAGCATTTCGACATGGAACTTTGGATTTTTACTCTTTTGCAAGTTTTCTTTGCGATCGTGAACGGATTGTGATAAGGTAGTGCTTTAGATAAACGTTTCGTTAAAGTAAATTGAGGCTGAAGCGTTGTAAGCTTCGTCTAACAGACGGAGTCGTTGATGGGAAATTAGGCAAATAGTTGACAGGTAAATGCAAGGGAACTGAGATATTTTGTATATCAAGCGAGAAAAGAAGTGCCCTAAAATAGAAACGTCTTAGCGACAAGAAACTAAATACGGAAAAACGCAAGGCATTCGAATGAATCATAATGCGTAATGAATATGCATTAGGGAGATACTTTATTGGCAAAATACTACTTCTCGTAATTGAACACGATATTTTCCTCTTCTAGGTTTTATAAAACGAGCACACGATGTCGCGGCACGAGTTCTCGGTATTCGCGCACGCACGGTATTCTCATTAACAGCGATGCTACACGCACGCTAATTAAGTCCAATAACTCCCTTTTCCCATCGGGGGTACGTTTCCTTCTGGAATAAGAGGACGCACATGAATGAATGATCCTTCCTTCGCTACGCGCGAACGGCTGGCCATATTTAAAACTGAGGGGTAAGCCGCTGACCAAAGTTGTGTACACCAATGCCTAGTAATGCCCAAAATTGGGCATTACTAAGTACATAAAGTACACAAAAGTACAATAAAAGTACACAATTTTTGGGCATTACTAGTGAATTTTTTGTGTAATGCCCACTAATGTGTCCTAGTAATGCCCACTAATGCCCCAAATCTGTACACCGCAATGCCCTCAGCGGTTTACCCCTCGTTTAAAACTCATATGTACAAAATGTATCATCGGAATTGTTTGCTTTAAATCGACCCAACTGGCCACAATTTATTAAACGTTATTTATTACGTTTCAGCCTGGGATTTAGGCCCTTCTCAAGTGACTGCCTATGTTAAAGTGATTGAGATAATATAAAATGTATCATCTTTAACTAATAGGTATCTTCTTTTTTCACGTATATATCTCTCATTTTTCTTCATTTTCTTTCATCCTTGTTTTGCAAACGTTCCGATTTATTTTAATATATATTTATAGCTGTCTCTTCAATGCGTTTTTTACAACGTATACAGAAAGCGGCATTAATGCCTTCCCACTTGAAGTTAGCTGCGTTCCGGGCAACGTTGCTTCGGATCTGTTTGACAGTTTGTGTGTTTGACAGTTCTAACAGTTTGAGAGTTTTATCAATTGACAATTCGAAGAATAAACCATAAGATTCAAAAGTCAGTAATAGACGCAACGATTGCGTTCGTAGAAAAAGCAAAAGGATGGAGCGGACGATCAGAGGCAAATTATCGTTCGATCACGACGCTAGGATCGATCGGACTCCGATTCGCGCCGATCGCGCGTCTTTGCTCGGGCTTGGCAGTCTGGCAGATGACAGCGGGACACAATATGGCGGTTTGTACCGCTCGGCGGGATAACGCCGTTTTAGCCCATCCGCGGCACGAGGGCTCGCGGTCCTCTCGTGCGGCCCTGGCGGCACGAACGTGCAGAGAGAGACGGGGCAGAAAAGGTTGGTGGGACCAGAGCCAAGCTGTCTGCCGCCGCCGCGCCGCCTCTCGCGCGCTGGCTCGCCCACGGACGGAACCGCGCGGCACGGCACGGCGTGGCGAGGCGCGGCGCGGCGCGGCGACCGGGAGCGCGAGCCGACCCGACCGAGCGACTCTCGTTGCGCGTTAGGTAATATGTAGATCCTTTCCTCGAGAACGCCTCTCTCGTAGCGACCAACTTGTTTTTCAAGGACAATGAATTTACCGATGGACGCATTCGCGCGGAAAAGGCTCGTCACGCTTGCATTCCTCTCGGTGCATTCTGGTGGGCGCGGGCGCGGGCGGGCGCGCGCGCGCGCCTCGGCAAAGGTTTATCCGTGCCTTGCCGCGCGGATAAACCCGCAGCGCTTGCAGAGCGGTCCGTGTGGGCCTGTGGGCCCGAGCGTGTGCCCCTCGTCGACCACCGGCGGTGGATGGATAGGGCGGACGGATAGGACGACCCGAGATCCTCGGGCGGGCCAGGTATGCGAGACGAGGGGGGAAAACGAGGGTGCCCCGGACGTTCACGGACGTTTTCGGGAGACCACCCGCGCGTTCGGCACGGCCCCCGAACGGCCGCGGCGCGGCGGTTCATTAATGGGCGGCGAGGCGATCTCGTAGGAATTCACTCGCCGCGCCGGCTCGCTCGCCAGGCCCCTCGAGCGGAGAACTCGACGGAGTTTCGTGACTCGTGAGGCAACGGCGACGGCTAAGGCGGTAAACAAGCGCCGCACCGCGCGTCGTTCTCCGCACGCGCCGCCTCTACCTGGAAACAACATCCGACACGAGCGGCGGATTTGCATTCGCATTCGCGCGCGCGCCGCTGCCAGCGGCGCTGGAATGCGGCGCGCTGGAGTACACAAGGATAAGGTCGGCGCGCGGTGCTCCGAAGCGCGTGCGAGTCACATACGAGGCGTAGAGGCGCGCGTCATCGTCTAAAATAATCGGGCCAGGCCGACGGCGGGGTAGCGGCAGCGGCGACAATGAGCGCGACGGCGGTCGAGGAGGCTGAGGAAGAAGTGGGTCGGAGAGTAGAGCGGTGGGACGCGATGGGAAAGAAAGGAAATAGAAGAAGGAATCTCGCGGTCGCGCGAGTGCGTCGCGAAGCGGAGCGAGAGGGAGATAGAGAGAAAGATGGACTGAAGAGAGACAGACGTACGGAAAAAAAAAACAGCCAGGAGAGAAGTCGAAAGAGATGCGTGGAGATAGAGACAGAAGGAAAAACGTTGCGCGCATAAGAGAAAGAAAGAGAGAGAGAGAGAGAGAGAGAGAGAGAGAGAGGGAGAGAAGAAAAACAGGAATTCTTGCTCACCTAACTAATCGCGAGTCCGTAGTTCGAGCAGCCACGGCATCTCAAGTCGGGGCCCGACGACTGCACCACGCGTAACCTCACCTCACACTGACACCACTCGCGCGCGCGGTCCACAACGCAAAAACCAGGAGGGCACTCTCCGGTGTTCCGCCGATGGTCGGCCCGCGCGCGGCGGAAAGAGGTACGGGGGGAAAGGGCGGGAAGGGGGGAGGAGGGGGGCAGGAGGAGGCCGAGAAGGGAAAACGGCGTAGCGGTGGCGACGACGACGACGGTGTCGAACGTCGACGGCGGTCCCAACGGATTCTCGCGCACGCACACGCGCACACACAAACCTCAAAAACACCCGCACGCGCGCGCGCGCGCACGCACGCACTCTCGCGCACTCAAAATCCGCGCTCGCGACGGATTGTTATTCCACGTCGGGCGCGCTGTTTTTTCCTCCACGGCACCATATACGGGCGTCGCGGCGAGCCACGGGCGAGGGCATCCGGCCCCGATGACGGGCACGACGGAAGCGGCGGCGGTGCCACGAGATTATCCTCTCGTCGATGTCGATCAGGCGGTCATAACGCGCCGTGCGTTAGCCGAGAGTGCGCTCTCTCGTCGTCGTCGTCGTCGACGGCAGCGGCGGCGGCGACGGCTACCACGGCCGCGGCGGTGGCAGCTACCAGCGACAGAGGAGGGGTGGCAGAAAGCGGAGTGGGGATGGGGCCCACCTTCGCGTACACCTGCGCGACCTATCAACAGGTCCCCGCGCGCGCACGCACGTACGTACGGTACGTACGTACGCGCGCACGCACGCACGCACCTACGTTACGCGCAGGGCACGCGGAATCCGGCCGCGCCGAGTTCCACGCCGATGCGCATACGTACATACGTATACGCGCGGATCCTCTCCTCCCGCGCTCCTTCGCGGGCGCGCGCTGCGCTCGCCTCCTCCCGGTTTTCTACCTGCTGCTCCGATACGTATCCAGCCAGGATACGCCGAGGCGACTTCCCGACGTCTCTCCTCTCGTTTTTTCCTCTCTCTCTTTCCCACGACGACGTCGCGCAACGTGTCGCGAAGGCACGACGCGAGAGCTGTTCCCAGGAAACGCGGGTATCCGCGCAGCCGCGAGGGAGCGAACTATCCGCGAGGTTTAGGCAAGGCCGCGCTCGAACGTGCGCCTCGGACCCCGTTCCAGCGCGCTCCGTTCTACCGGCCCTTCCTTTTCTACGACGGGCCCCTCCCCCGCCGCCACTGGCCGCCGACTCCAGGACCGCCGCGTCGACGACCGTCGTCCCCGGTGCATTCCACGCGCGTTGCATCCACCGCGTTTCGCCTCCCTTTCGCCCCTCCGCGTTGGTCCACGGACCGACGTACAGACCACGATGGTACCGTATGACTTGAGTTGTACGGTCTCGACGCGCGACCTCGATGTAAATACGATCGTCCACCTGCTGAAAAATTACAACGACATTTTTATTCGCGTCCCGATCTCCCGATGCATCGCTGGCAACGTACGTGCGACAAATACGTGTTGAGATAAGCGAGTTCGACGTCCATTTACGTTGCCGCTGTCCCGACTGAAGTCTGCACGCGCTGGGGTAACTGTCACGGAGCTCATCCGGATCGACACGACGAGGAACATTTCCAGCGGTCCAACTCGCAAAAGTTTATTAATTGTGTATATTCGTACATTTTAATTTGTCGTTATTCTCGTCTCTCTCGAATAAATGCGACGAGCGTGCGCGTAAAGCACGGGAGATCAAGGAACGAGAACTCGTACCCCCCTTGAGAACGTCACGCAACCGTTCGTCGCAGCGACGTTCCTGCGCAAACTTCCTCGTCCTTGTTCCTCTCGCTGGACACGTCATCGTCCCTCGCTCGCACTACCGTTCTCGGACTCGCTTCACCAGCTAGTCTGCCGCTGCTGCGTGCCTCCTTCCCCCCCTTCCCCCCATCGTCCTGTTTTTCACTCGCTTGCCTGCGAGCGGTGGTCCAAAACCCTATTCCGCCGTTCATTCTCTACCTTTTCGAAGAACCGTATCCCGCGAATGAATCCGGATCTTCCGCGGAGAATTCTTGGCAGTCGATTTTAGTGATTGTTCTGGCACGGAAGTCACGTGACCACGACCCCACAGTTGTACCCCAAGTAGCAAGCTGACGTTATTTGTCGTCATTTTGACGTTAAAATGACATCTTGATGACATTTTGACGTCAAAATGACGACAAATAACGGTCACCTTGCTATCTGGATAATAGATCGTTTTACGTCGCGAAAATAAAGATCGGATATGTTGCCGGAAGATAAACGTCTGTAAAACCATACTCTACCCACACAGCACACTTTGTTGCGATATCCACTAGATATCCGAGGGATATCTCAATAACCGTCCCAGATAACACACGATATTCAAAGAATGTCCACAGGATGTTCTAACATTGTAACGTTCTTAGAATGTTCTATGGACATTTTTAGAAGGTTTGTACTATCTGGGGTAGTATGCATGGGATCGCATTTGGACATCTGGATCAATTTGGGATATCCTCAGGATAAATTGTGCTGTGTGAGTAATATGTCAATCGCCACGTAATTGTCGCTTAACCGTTATCAATTTCGAGGATAGATACGAAAATCGGGAAGATGATGAAAGTGAATTCCGCCGAATTTCCGAATACAAATCTTACCGAGTAAAAATTCCGCGTGATAAAGAACGTTACGTTAATCTGTGTCCTAAATACTGATACCTTTTCCAATACAAAGCAAAAAATTACAGTGTTTTTACTTTTTACACACATTAGAAATTATTTATTAAAAAGGATCTCATGATGATGATTTCAACCTGTGTCAAGCGTTTTCGTCTGCTATCGATATCGATTACGTTACATATATCGATATTATCGATTTCGAGAAAATTCCTGAAACCTCATCTGTAGGGTATGCAACGTTTGAGAATTACTTTGGGATTATTAATTGTTGTGCAATTTTCTGCAGACTACGAGTTTATGCGAAACAATTCTAACAAGTTAAAAGTAAATTATACATAAATATCTGTACTGCGAATGTACTCATTAATATGCATACATATATAAATAAACACATTATACATAAGCATAAAATTCACGAGTAAAATATTTGCTAGCTGTTATTGCTCTCCGACAGAAATTGTTCAAGAAAATCCGAATTATAAGTTACCATCTGTATGATAACAGCCCAGACAACACAAAGTCCAAAATCGGAACGTAAGACGTCTTATGTCCCGATTTTGGACTTTGTGTTGTCTGGAAGCCGATTAAATTTACAGAAGAAAATGATCTTATCGTCTACCAATGTATCAGAATAAGCGACAGTCGCAATCCCTGGGTAAATTTTCGTGACCACCAAAGGAGCCCGAAGATAATTATAAAAGAGTATCAATATTACCGATTATTGATATAAATTTTTGATCGTTGTCATAAATATCTGAACAACCAATTTATAATACAGTATTAAATTCATGATTTATCATTATACAAATGGTTTTATAAATAAGCACACATATCTATATATAATATATATTGCCATAAAATTACTTTTTTTTTATCGAATTATCATTCGATTGATAATAAAACACGGATGATAATAAAAATGTGCAATTTAAAATAAAATCAAATATTCTTTTGTCGTAAATATATATATACGTATCTAAGATATATTATAAATCAATGATAAATCATAAAATTAATATTATATTATGAGCTAATAGGTCTAAATTTTTTACCGTCATGCAAACTTCCATAGGACCGTCGGTCTTCGATAATATCTCGTCGGTGATTTTACTTATTATTCGCTACTTTTCTCCTTATTATGTAAAAATGCGCGTTCTATTTGAATTATTCATTATAATAAATTTTATATATTAAATAGCTTATCGCTATTTTTTTTCTCATCGTGCAAGAATGCTTGACTCGCTTTCGTATTCATGTATTTTTCGATAGACTAATAAGAATTTTTATTTATAAAGTCGTTATGTACAAAAAGAAATATTTATATAGTGCACAAGCTGCTTTAGAATAGAATTACAATATATACAATTATTCGTTTTTATGGTTGTCAAAGAACGATCTTAACATTATGCAGTCACTTCTGGAAAAAGATTTACTAAAATGTGATCTAGCAAAAGGTATGACAGATGCTTATTGAACGACGCATTTTGTAAAGGATCTAAGAGAGAATCCATCATATGGTTCCAAGGCTTGGGGAAGCATCCCATTAATATCATCCCATAAGACCACAAGGAATGCAGTCCTTCCTTCGCCGTTTTGTAGTAATCTCGACATTTTCCTTGCGAGGAAAAGTCTTTCATGTAATTTCTGCCCACTATTTTCGCATGTAGAAGCTTGACGACAATGGAAGCACGGCCACCACTCAGAAGCTTGACTAGGATATTGTAGAACACTACGTTCACGGCAGGATCTACTCTTTTACGCAATAAAAAGGCAAACATCCAGAAAAGTCGCGACATAATCGGAGGTATACTTAGTAGGCTATCAACTGTAACACACATAATAACATCATTTTTAACAATTGTTACACATAATTGCGTGAATGCATATGTGAAAAACATGTCTGAACTTACAAGCTTCTATGCAGCATAAACTTGCTCCTTTCACGTGGTCACGTTGTGGTAGACTGCACGGCAAATTTTGGAAAGTAACTGGTAGATTCAGATTATTGCCGAATACCCCATCTATCAGCTTTCTACCTTTGCTCTCCGTTTCGCCGAGATGCTCGCTTGACGGTTCGACACCCATATCCATGTGCTCATATTTCGTGTTCGTAGACGCCAAGAAAGTACTCATGAACTTATCGAGATGCTGTCCTTTTTCTTTCCGCAATTTATAAGCCATACTCTGATAGAGGATACCAATGTCGGGTGTGCTATAGTTTGCGAAGTACGGTTTCAAGTTCGATGTCGTGAGGAAGGTGTAAAGGAGCTCGCTGCTTCTCAGCATCGGTTTGGACAGCAATTTTTGTAGAAACTCCTCGTAGCGTTGACGGTTCGCTGCGAGGGGCAAATGCGGATTCTTGCGCGACGGTAATGGCGAATCATTCAACTCCTTGTCACCGTGGAACTCGGCGAGTCGTGTCCGCAGCGTGTAGAAATCTTGATCTTGCCGCAAGACTGTCCATGATTTAGCCTCTGCCACGCTATGAATGGCAATCATGTATACTGGTTGCGTGCCACCGCCGTCCACGTGTGGGACGGCAACTCGCCACGTCGTTAAGTCACGATGACTCTTATCGCCAAAGCCTTTGATTTCGTTATACGTTCGAGCCGTGCAATCTACTTCTTCGACCGGGTAGGCGTCCTGCAGTTGAAACGGGGTACCGTCGATGGTAGTCGTGCGTAAAACTCCATCGACCTTGCCTAGTTGATTATTTAATCGCATGGGAGTAGATGCACCTCCGCTTGCACTACACACACATACATACATACTTCCGGACATTTTCTACTAATGTGATTTCTCGACATTTTGGAACATTCTAAACCTATTTCCATCAAAATCTCGAAAAATTTTTTTTCGTCCACCATTACAAAGCTTCCTCTATGAGGAAGCAATATATGTGTGTTTATACAATTATTATAATTATGAACATTTTATCGAGAGCTAGCACGTAAATTACGTCTAAATTACCAAAATGTAGTGCCTATTTTATTTTTATTCATTAAAAATCCGTTATTAGGAAATTGCTATTTTTTCTACTTCATTCATATGAGCTATAATATAGTAAGTATAGTTACAACTTATATATGTAGTAAAAAAAAATAGGCGATCGTAAAGTAAAATAGCAGGATTAAAAAGTATCAAAAAATAATATTTCTGAAAAGCTTAAAAATACGTTCATCATAGAAGGTTACTTACTTAGCTGCTGCAATAGCTTTTGTTTGTTCAGATATTAAGTGACCACACAAGAGTTTATATAACTGAAACACACAGCACGTAAAGGTATTAGAATATAAAATATTATTATTGAAGATTTAATATATTCAGGATTTAAAATATTAAACGTTGCAATAATATGGGAAATGAATAAAGATAAATCGTAAAATGTCTTTTACTTGATAGCTATGATGGAATGATGGTAGACAAGTATTTTCTAGGAGCGCATGTGCTTCTTGATGAGCTTGATAAAAGGGCCGTGACGTCCGTAGTTCTTGAATTTTTTCAGGCCCACCTTCTAATACTGGAAACAAACATATATACATATTCGTGTAATAATATTTGAAACTGAAATGATTTATTTAGAAATTATTTACTTTGTCGTATGCCTTTCGATATATGCAACGGTAAATATAGATATTCTGGACCATCAGGATCAAGATATACCGTGTACATATTTCGAACATCTACATATAAACTTTTTTCAGCACTAGTCGACATTTCCGGATTTAACATGCGTTTACTGAGATCGTCTAAAAGCAAAAGATGTAAATTATAATTATCCAGAAAAATTTATATTAAATTATATCAAAAGTTTTATATGTACCAATGTCTAAACAAAATTGAAGAAGATTCATGGGTCCTGTTTCTTTGATATGCTGCATAAACATATACAATAGTTCAGGATCATTCAGGACTTCATTTAAAGATGGTTTGAAGCAACCATGTGTGATATGTGAATGCATTGCTGGATCTGTCACCCAAGATTGCAGTATCGGTACGGCAATAGTTTCTGCAGCATTGGATAGAGCAGTATCGTGATGAGTGGATAATGTCACCAGCATATTTATATTTTCTGGATCTGCAAGCGCATCAATTGCTGGCAACAGCACCCAATTTGCCAAAATTTCCCGAAGTATCACCTAGAAGTACATATAAACTGAAAGAAGCGTATGAAACATTATATAATTGTTTCTCTATACAGAATGTCCCCAAATTAAATGTCAAAACTTCGGGAGCGTGTAGGGGATCGATAAACTAATAAAAAAAATCCTTTAGAGATTTGCTCGTTTTTGCTACCTTTTAGAGAAAATCGCAAAAACCGGTTTTCATTTTTTCACTTATTTATTACTTATTTACATAGGTTGTACTTCTTTAATGAAGATATTGTTCAAAATGTTGGTCTCTTGCAGCAATGCAACCATTGCATCTAGCACTGACAGCTCGTGTTGTAGCCCGATACTATTCTGATGAAATTTGGTGAACTGCAACCAGCTGTCAGTGCTAGATGCAATGCTTGCATTGCTGCAAGAGGCCAACATTTTGAACAATACCTTCATTAAAGAAGTACAACATGTATGTATAAATAAGTAATAAATAAGTAAAAAAATGAAAACTGTTTTTTTGCAATTTTCTCCAAAAGGAAGCAAAAACGAGCAAATCTCTAAAGGACTTTTTCTTAGTTTATCGATCCCCTACATGCTCCCGAAGTTTTGACATTTAATTTGGGGACACCCTGTATAATAAATTTTTTAAATTTATAAGTATACAATATATGTAAGAGCTGGAGTGAATTTTGAAAGAACATATTACTTTATTGTTTGTCGAGACATGTATAGCAGGTAATAAGTGCGGCAGCAGGGCGGTGACTAGTCCCCGTAAATAATTCAATTCAGCTTCTCTTGAATAAGCAGCTGGATGAATTTTAGAGTTCAGGCAACTCCCGATATAATCTTGGGGCCTTTCAACTTCAGACTTGGACATTTTGAGCAATGCATTCCAATCTTGAGCATGTTGTATGGCCAAGGGAATTAGGCCGTCAAAGGCGATGGTTGCTACGTCTGCTCGTAACAATCGAATGGTAATGTTCTTTGCTGCTGTTGTTATAGCTAAACGTAGCTGTTGTATGAAAGCTTCGTTCGCTGAAAAATCCGAGTACCATGTGCAGACATAAATTTGCAGTACCTCCTCCAGAAGCTACAAGATAATACGTTCATGTCTCTTGCCAACAAATGAAGAATAGAATTTGCGAAGGTAAGTTGTGCGCAAAATGTATAATGATTAATTACTTGCTCCAATGCATGGTCAAAGTCCTTTGGTACTTTGACCTTGGTTGAATGCGGCAGCAATTTATGCCTTTTGCAGGTGTTCTTGCTGCAGACGCTGCACGAATCCTTAATTTCGTATCTCGTACTAAACTTGTCATTTATAATATTGATAATATTGAACCTCGTCAGTAAACTGTCAATGCACTGTACTAACTGGACAGCGTAAAAACTGGCAATCGCGCAAATACTGGCCGCAATGAACACCCACACAATGCTGCGAAAAGATTGATAGAGTAAATTTATATTACGGTTCATATTATATTATTGACAAGCATGTCACTTACCTATTGAACACAACCACGATAAATGCGACAAGTAAAATGATAATCGCCGACATTGCGGCACTAAAAAAATACAGATCCCGCATTTCGTCGGTGCGAATGGCACGTGTGAATAGATTTCGTCTAATAAAACATTTTTACAGTTGACACAAAGCCACTTTTAATCGAAGAAGATGTTTTCTCGGTGCATCATCCACACCACACAGTCCACACCCAGGTCGTCGGTTTTTATCGGATTTGGCAGTTTCTAGTGGCGACTCTACACTTCTACAGCATCTACAGCGCTCTGACAAGTACTATGAAAAGTCTCAATTACGACGAACAATTGTTGGTGAATCGTGGAAAGAGACAAAGAACATCGCGGAGGGGTCGATTTTATTTTATAATTCCGTACGATGATTCAATAATGGATTGAGAAAGTTTTTGATATCACCAGAACAATGACAGGATAACCTATTATAGACATATCTCTGTATTGTATTGTGTTCTGGCGCGCTAGCAGTCAACGTGTTCGGACGTGTTTCGTCCCGAAAGAATTTTTTTTAGATTTGCTGATGCAATCGGCACTCGGCAGTTTGTGTATAGCAATAAGAGTGAATGAGGAGGTATCCCCGTGTAAGGGGTGGATTTAGAAGAAGTGTGTCAAAATAACCACAAGGAATAGCCCGGTTGACGGCACGTTAAATACTAAAAAAAAAACAAAAAAATTTCTGTATTGTATAAATGCATTGTTGTGTTGTTGTATGATGCATTATAGTCTCTCTCGGATTTTGTGATATTTTAATGAAAGAAGCAAGACTGCAACGATGTCGAAACCTCCAGATCCGAAGTTTCTGTTGCGTGGTGACATGGATGAAAATGTGCACAGCTTGTTGTTCTCGATTGATTCTAATGCAGAGCATCTCTATGCTGGCGACGGGAAAGGCACAGTGCACATTTGGGATTTACAGGTAAACGCTTGTTCTTTTTGGTAAATTATAGTAGTTTAAATAATTGGATTTAATTAATAAAAATGTATACAACGTGGGAGAGGAGTATTATATTCTTAACATAAATGCAGAATATTAAGATTTGTTAAAAGATTGTTAAATTGTTAAATTTCTTTTATTATATAAAAGAAGAAATCTTATAAGAGCCAACGCAGTTAACAGCGCGTAATTATTGTTTGATATTTACAATAATTAAAATATACAAATATAATATCACATTGATATTATATTTTAATTATTGTACATATCAAACAATAATTACGCGCTGTTAACTGCATTGGCTCCTATAAGCTTTTTTCTTTTATATTTATTTATTTATTTGTGAGCCTTAATCAATCATTTCTTTTATTATGTTGTAGACAAACAGGATAAAATGTCAATTATCGGATGGACATAGTCCATGTTTTAATTTACATACAACTAACGAGGCTGACTTGATAGTACAACGAAGACATGGAGTGATTGATTTGTACAAAATGACTGAATCAGACTGGATACTAGATAGAAGCATTAATTATGAATATTGCAGTTTTTGCAGGTATATTAACAAGTAAATCTGTTGTAAGTATATTAATAAATAAGTCTATTGTCTGAAATTAATATATTTTGTATTGCAGGTCTCAATTATTATCCGAGAAGGATGCAATGTTGATTCCACTCGACTGTTCTGTAGTAGGGACATTATCATTGAAGACATTCAAAGTAGAATCGACATTAGATCCATCCAAACTATCCTACAGTAACAAATTAGGTACGATAATGGCGATGAAACCGTTGGATATGAATGGTCTGATCCTGGTTGCTTACGAGGGTGGTCAATTATTGTTGTGGGATATGAGAAAGAATGATGTCCTCAGTTCTCTCACTATGGAACAATATCCAATGACTTTCGATTTTGATGCTTCTTTGATGCAAGGCATTCTTGGTAGCGCGTCAGAGAAATTAGAGGTATAAAAATTGATTTTTGTAACTCTACTGTCTAGAAAAAAATGTGTATCACTCTGGTATTGGTAAATCATATTTACAAATTTTTAGATTTTCGGAATGTCGCCGAATCATACTTTATCCCACAAATCTACAAAACTCTTGGAGCATGTTTCTGGCGTATCCGTTCTTTCTGTAAGACCAGATAAAAAGATTGTCACGGCTGGCTGTTGGGACGGACGTTTGATGTTGCTCTCTTGGAAGAAATTACGACCACTTGCGATATTAAAAGAACATAAAGCAAGTATATATGATATTGTTTATTCGCAATGTAAAGTCGAAGCTTACGATACTAAGTGTTTAATGGCAGCGACTGGCAAAGACGGTTATATATCTATGTGGGATATATATAATTAGGAATTACATAATTCATACATGTACATTTTTGTATATGTGTGTGTACCAAGTAAAAATATAAAAATATATTGTATATATAGTTAGTATAAATTATTTAATAAGTCTTCCATTACGATACTCATGTATGTTTAAAGAAGGGACTGTTGCATTTATGATCAGTATTATATAAATTCTTTGAGTACTGAAACATTGTTTATTATACATTTGTACATGTGTTTTTTTTATCATTGCCATCGGACTATATGATACGTTTTTTTACCAACTCTAAGCAATGACAGATTATTACTTAGTATATGGATGCCAGGTACAACTACCTCATTTAAATTAGTAATTTTCTGATAATTTATATAAAATCCGCCAGCTGTTATAATTCGTTCAGCATCGTTATCAGTTTTAAAGCACTTCGCCTTCTTTGCTAACTCATATATGGTGATCCCTGGTTCAGATAAGACATCTACTATGCTTGCGCCTTCAAACACATCTGTTAATTCCGATGCATTTAATCTTACAAATGATTCAATTGATTTATCGTATAATGCTGCAGAGGCGCGCTTTGCAGCCAACAATCCATCCTCTGTAAGAAGTTGCAGTAAATAATAATAAATAAAATAATATATTTTTTAATAAAAATTACCTCCATGCACTAAAAGTGTAACTTGCTCCGCTAATAATTTTTGAGCTCTTCTCTGTTCTGGATCTTTCATATGATTCTTCACAATCTCAGTAATTTTATTCAGCGGTTTAAATGTGAATAGTTTTAAGAATTTTTCGACGTCAGAATCTTCGGTTCTGATGAAATACTGATACAGTTGGAAGCTTGAGGATTTCGTCGGAGACAGCCACACCGCGTTCAAAAGAGACTTTCCAAATTTCTTTCCACCTTCGGCTGTTATAAGCGGCAATGTTATGCCGTAAACTTCTTTTTTTGTACTCTTTGTGATTAGATCGTACCCAGACATAATATTACCCATCTGGTCACTTCCGCCAATTTGGAAGCAACACTTGTAATTCTTCATCAACTGAAGCCAATCATACGCTTGGAACACTTGATATGTGAACTCAGTGAAACTCATCCCTGTATCAGAGTTCAATCGTGACTGGACGGAAGACCTGCCCAGCATTGTACCCATCCGAAAATACTTTCCAATACTTCTGACGAATTTAATAATATTTACGTTTGCATACCAGTCCAAATTATTTACTATAATTGGAGGTTTCAGTGGTGTTTCCTTGTTTCTCCAAAAATAATACTCGTGATTATTAAATATGGTCTCTATATTCTTTGTGATAGATTTGACGTTTTCTTCAATTAGATATCTATTCATTTCAACGCGTTCAGACTTTCTATGACTAGGATCACCTATTAAACCGGTAGCTCCTCCTACTAGAGCTATAACTTGATGCCCTGCTCTCTGCCATTGCAAAAGATTCATCAGGATGAGTAGATTACCAACATGTAAACTATCTGCTGTTGGATCAAAACCAGCGTAGACGCATTGAGATGATTTGTTCAATAAATCCACTATTTCATTTCTGAAAAGATGTATATAAATATAAATTGATATAAATATCAGGTGTAACGTAATATAAAAATTTTTATGTTAAGTTATATAAAAGTTTCATGTACTTACGCACTGGTATCGGGAAATATGTCCTCGTACATGCCCCTTTCATGAAGCTTCAATATATTTCTGCTGCAGTAAAATCTGCGTTTATCAAAATTAACGTTTTTGACGGTGGAACATAACCTCAATAAAGAACGCGCATTCATTTTGCTGTATATTTGACTCTAAAAATGATACTGATAATTATCTTCGAACTGCGGAAATTAGAATTTGTCCTGAATTCCCTGCACGAAAATGTGCGTATGTAAATTCATACAATCATTAATATTCGCAATTTAATTCTAACGATTGCTGTTGGTCGATTCCAACCTTAAATAATGCGGCATCTGCTTCGCCATGGCAGAATATAGTGAATATACATGTATTAATGGGTATACATGTAATCATATACATACATGGATCTCAGTATTTGAATTTAAATAATATTTACTTGCCCTAAATATTAATTAGATTTTGTTGATTTTAATACTAACAATAAAATACATCTTATTTAAATACTAATAATAAAATATAAGCTGTCATTAAGATATAATGATTATATTAGAAAATTTTAAAATTAAACATATATACATATTTTAATTAATAAATTAAAATATTTAAGAAACAAATATAAATCGAAATATTTATTGTATGTTGGTATATTTACAAAAGAATACATATAAGCATATTAAATATTAGGCCAAACATTTCTGAGTGTAATTATAAATCATTATTATAGTATAACAAACTTGCTTATTAGTATCCTATTCTAGAGGGTGGTGTAGCAAAATATTTCTTGTTTCTCCTCACAAAAGTGCGGCTGTAAATAGAAGTGAAATGTAAAATAAAAGGAAACTATACACTAAGGTATATAGGAAATAATTTATGTGTTACTCACCTGGAACTGACAGGAGTATTGAAGAAACCGCGGGAGATGGTACGCTTGAGAAGCGATTCTGTGGATGGCGTATGTTTTAATTCTCCCGTTTTCGGGGTGCCAATGTCGTTCGAGTTTGTAGGATTCACGTAAGTTGCCCAATAATCGGATGGAATTTGAAGTAAACTCTCTACTATCTAGAACGTAAAATATATTACATTATATTTCCCATATCAATCATAATGGCACACACTATTAAAAGTTTCTTTTACCGCAACTTGATGCTTAGTTTCGTGCAACATGGTGAGAGATGGTTCCTGGGAACTGTAACCGACTAAAGTCGGTCCAAAGACCTTGGCGAGATTACTGATGGGCATTTTACATTCAACGCTACTCGATACTCTCTGTAAATGTAACATCAAGAAGGCCAGAGTATCTCGGTTCGGTTGTGGTAGTTCTGATATTGCTTGATAAAGAGCGGCATCAGCATCCTGTTTGTCCGTCAGTTGTGTCGCACGAATGAAGTCACCCAACAAACCGACAGTGATCAGCGGCTCACGTAATGATCTGTAAAATATGAATGCAAATAAATACATATATTGCATCCTTTATGTACAGTGTTTCAGATGATGTACCTGAGAAAATCTTTCAAAGTGGAGCAGATGGTCGCAATATCGACATTAGAAAGATTCGGGGCACCTTTGCCTTTCAGGAACTTTTCCTTGAGACATTTGGCGTCTGCGGCTGCTCCGTTTACTCTGTATAATCCCTGCTCGTTCATTCCGCGTAATTCAACCTCGTTAATGCAGTGAACTACTATGGAAGGTACCATAGGTGATATTATAGGTGTATAATCAGCTATAGTGCCCTATACATGGAAATGGCATTTAGTGAAAATATTGACGCGAAAAATATTTTATTGACGTAGAAATTATACCGATACTTACAGGTATACCACGTAACGTAGGCGTATTTCCTGTTGGGACACATGGTAGTGGTACTAAATCTTTACACTCAATATGAGCTGTAGCTCTGCAATCTCTGCATTTCTGTACGATCTTTCCAAATCGGATTCTATTAAAAATTAAAAGGCATTAAGATTTTTCTTTTTATCTATATCTTATAATCCTATCAAATTAATTACAAACGATACAAGCTTTTCAACACTTTCACATAACAGTTAATAAATTTACTTTTTCCCGCAAGGTGTGCACATTTCCGGCTTGATAACAGTTTTGGCTACAAAATGATGACTCCTAGACATTTTTATATTCATGGTATAGCCACCAATATTTGGACTTGGTTTGAAGACATCTTCCGAGTCTGAAGTCGATGTAAGAATATCAGCCTTTGGTGCCGATGGCTAAAAGTAAAATAATTGTTTCTTATTAATTATGCATGTATATTTTAATTGTAGAATAATTAAATTACATGATTTAGTAACATACCGCTATATCAATTGGTATTTCATTTGTATCTATATGCGACAATTTTGATTTGTTGTGTTCTGTACTGCTCTTACGTCGCTTGCGTGAATTATGCAAGGGAATCTGGGGATCTGCATTTTCATCACCAGGTATAGCCTCGATCGTGGATGACGCAGTAATTGCACCATCCTTTGGCATAACTACGGTAGTAGTTGCTACTATTCTATCAGAAGAATTTAATTCTGCAACTTTGTGCAATGTGCTGCGACGATGTTTCTTAGAATATTCGCCACTGGGGCGATGCTCTTTCCACTCTCGTTTTTTCTGACTCTGCAAAATAGTGCTGGTCTCCAAGTCATCATCTGATCTTGATAGACAGTTAAGGTCACTCAATAACGAGCCAGTAGAATTCAATTCAGCTATAGTTTTAAGTCTAACAAATAATATAATATCATATAAATAATATAATATCGTTAATAAATAATATAATAACCCAATATAATTATATGGGTCTTTGAGTATACTAAGATGTTTATATTTACTTGTCAATGGGTATGTCCTGAACATATATGTTACTTTGCTGATTCAATGAAGTGTTATTAAGAAATTGCAGTTTTTCTCTAGTTTCATCATTTAGTTTTCCTTTGTCATTAAATAAAAAATCCCTGGCTGTAGCAATTTGTTTCTCCTGGAAAAGATATAATGTGAATATTTTATTAAAGTCAAAATATTCTTTATAAGAAATAAGAGAAGTATTAGCTACCAATAAATCTCTCTGCTCCTCAACAACACGACGTTTGCGATTCTCTTCTTCCAAGTTTCTTCTCGCATGACGCAGTTTTCTATCAAGTCCTGCGATCTCATTATGAGCCTTATCCAAAGCTGAGTGGAGTCGTTGGCATTCTTGCACTGATGCCAGCCATTTCTGTCTCATCTCCTCCTGATTTAAAGCGAATTGCAAGAATTCTACGCAAAGCAATATTAAAGCATTACATTTATATCCATAATGGTTTTAGAAAATTCTATCAAGACTATCGCAATTTGGGTGCAGTCCACTTGACGCTACAAATGGTTCGAAGTATTTGCTTGACAAATCAGAAGAATTTTACTAATTGACCAATCAAAAAATGCTTCGAAGCATTTGTAGCATCAAGTGGACCGTAGCCTTAAAAACTAATAACATGAGTAACAATATGGCATAATATCAACCATATATGACTATTAATAAACGAACCTTCCTCGCAGGCCCCATTTATCAAGACGTTCGTACATCTCACCAACTCGTCGTAGGTAGCTAAAAGTGACAACGACGTCATTCTTGTATTTATTTTGTCGTTTCTTCCGTGAACTATTATTCTGTTAACATGTCACCGGTTGCCTGTAAACACTTAGCGATCCATTCGTCGTGACCAACGACAGCACACACAAATAACTCAATGAACTTTTGAGCCGTTTGATCTGTACGGGCAACCGTACGCGTCGGAGTTTTGAAAGTCGCCCTTTTCGACCGTTAGGAGTCGACAGAGACGACATCTAGTGAAGAAAACGCAAACTACGGTTACTACACTAGGGTTGGTATTCATAGGGTGCATCCAGATGCACAACCGCTCACTGAGCGCTCAGTGAGC
>NJRQ01000455.1:26740-55981 GCA_003063805.1 Aphaenogaster ashmeadi
CCGTTAAATTCGTTACCGTTATATTGAAAAAATGTAACTACGTTACCGTTACAAAAAGAAAAAAGTAACGCCGTTACCAGTCCGTTACCAAAAGAAAGTAACTGTAACAGTAACGGCGTTACAAGTAACGCGTTACTTCCCAACCCTGCTTTTTAGCTAAAGCTAGAAATAGTAATATCACGTTGGATTAAATTGATAATCAATTTAATAATATTAATGATACTAATAAGAATCTTAAAACGCTGTAAAGAGCTTATTGTGAAAAATATCATTAAGCATAAATATTATTAGGCAAAAAAGATCCAGCCTAATCGAAAATAGCCTATATTTCTATATATCTATGTAACACGATATATGTTTCTATACCGTGTTAATCACATATCGGTCTATATTTAATTTTAATGTATATATATTTAAAAAAATATAATTTTAAAAATATATAAATATATATATTATTGCGCCCGTGTGACTTGCAGAAGAAGAGAGTCGCGAAGCGTTCTCTCGAGTCTCGACGACGGCTGTTGTTGTTGACGGACTCCTTGACGACAGAGATAATTCTGGGCTCTCGACGCTCTCGTGCCGTGCGGACGCGTTTAACGACGAGCCTGTATTTCCCGCGGATTTCCCTTTAATAATAAAGTTTCCTGTTTTCTACGAATTCTGGTGTTCGTTTCTTCACGCGCGAGCGTGGCGAGCGCGAGTGAGAGTAAGCGAGTGAGCGTGAGCGCAACAATATATATATTTATAAAAAATATTTATATAAAAGAAAAATTTACAGAAATTGTTCAAACAATTTTTGACTTTATTAACAATTTATAACGCTCGCTAACCGGATCTGAAAGAAGAATGTATTGATATTATTAGTCTCTTTTCAGTCTCTTTTCAAAATCGTAAGTAAGATCGTCGCAAAATAAACTTACCCTTGATAGTTTCGATGAGGTACATACTCTCGTCTTTCATGTTCGCTACCAGCTCATCGGTGATCAGCACGTGTATACCCTGTGGTCCTAGGAACAGTATTGAGTGCAGTCGGTCGTGGGGCAAGTTTAGAGTGTTGAGCAACTTGTTCGTGAACACGGTGCTCGACAAATTGTCGAGGTAGGCGACTCTCCAGAGCGAATCATTGCCTTCCAAGGAGAAATAGAGAGTGAGCTTCGGGATCGGTGCTTTGGAATGCAGGGTGTTGAACAGTCGAATGCCGTCCGCCACGCCGCAGATTTGAATAAGATCCTCCCGGGACAAGCGCAAAATATCCGATGCAGAGAAGTTTGCGAATGTTGACTCGAACGCGTTGAACCGGCTAGCGCGAAGCCACGCAGTTGTCTGCGTGGCATTTGCGTCGGGCGGTAATTCAGCCAGACACGGGGTACCCTGTAAAAGTTATCACACAAATTAGCGACGTGGATTGGATAAATCCAAATTCTATACAATTAACAAATTGTAGTAGATTGTAAGACGACACAACTGGCAAGTAGTTTATTAAATTAATAACGACGTTTCGACCATACGGATTGTGGTTTTTCAATTAAGTATTAAGAATACAAGATAATTCTGTATTTTACATCAGTTCTGTAAATTAGAAGGATTAAGAAGAACTATAAGTATACAACAATTGCGCAGAAGAAAGACATAAAACATACAGCTAATTACTTCAATATATAAATTATAATCTGATATACCATCGGACGGTAGAGTTCGTGTTACAAAGCACGTCTATACAGCGTAACAGTTGACAGTCAGAATAAAATCAAATTAAATTAAATGGAAATAAGGAGAAAGGGCAAACACTTAGAAATGTCAATAAACAAAGGAAACTAGATGTTCATGATTATGCTATCATAAATCACATTTAAATTCTCTGTATCTTTTTGTAGAGTAATTGTGTTGTTAAATATTTTTATAATAATTATACTTGAAAAGGACCAAATCCGTATGGTCGAAACGTCGCGTTGTTATAACTAATAAACTACTTGCCAGTTGTGTTGTCTTACAATCTGCTACAATTTGTTAATTATTCACTGGCGCTTTAAAAGAATTTCTGGTTCTATACAATTGATAGAGTTTACAGTCTTGTAACACATTAATAAAATAAAACATTTCAGCAAAATATTTTTAAG
The DNA here is from genome assembly GCA_003063805.1 of Aphaenogaster ashmeadi. Taxonomy (NCBI): domain Eukaryota; kingdom Metazoa; phylum Arthropoda; class Insecta; order Hymenoptera; family Formicidae; genus Aphaenogaster; species Aphaenogaster ashmeadi. The sequence goes on from NJRQ01000455.1 coordinate 28,858, forward strand.
TTATATTTCTTTTTATATAGAAATCTTAAAAATTGTTCATTTAGCCAGATAATTAAGATTGAATATCTTGGAAACTAAACGTTTCCGCACATTCGCACTTGTGGCATTCGATTACATTTAGTAAGTGCTACGTGCCTGTAAAATTTTATCGAAATCGGGCCTGGGTCGGGATTACGTGCACCGATCGAATTCGAATTCGAGAAGGAATACGCCATCTGATACCATTCTTCGTACATGACTAATCTATGGTCTGGGAGGAACTATCCTATGATAAATAAGCATGAACTAAGAAAACTGTAGAGCAGAAACGCATTAGAAGTCGACTGATCGAATTCGATAGTGCACGTAATCCCGACCCTGGGTCGGATACGAAAGTTTTACCAAGACATTTTTTAAAAACATCGATATGAGATAAGATACGAAAGCAAATGCGTGCCACTACTTTTGCTGTGCTATTAATGTAACGTAAAACACTTTCTTCTTTATCGATTCTTCACCTCGGAACGTCGAATTAAAAGATTCAGAGTCGAAAGAGTTAGTTAATTTTCTATTAATAAAGATCTTTACTGTTTTCATAAACTCGATTAGCTGATGCGGAGAAGTAGCTTTGTGTGCAGTCAAACTAACATCAGCTTCAATGCAAGGCTGATCCGGCAGTGTGGCCGCGGGCGATGGCAAGGCCGGCGCCGTTCCCACATTTTCCTTCACGGCATCTGAAGCCGGAACCAGAGGTACGATACCGGAATTAGAAACCGAAAGTGCCAACGGGGCGACTACCGGAGAGGAATTGCCGCCGATGGTCGCGCGTGTCTGTGGCGATCTGGAAAACATCAAAGCCGATAACACATTAATTATGTTCTCGCTTGGAAATTTGAAATACAATTATAAAAGTATGGCAATTTTACACATATTGAATTTTTGCAATATTCGCAATATTACAATATTACGTAGTGTAATTATTTCCTTCTCGCGATGATTCTCAGATGTTTCTTGCCGTATGGAAATTTTTCTGATAGAATACATACACGACATAAAAACGCATTTTAAATTCTGGCGGTGTATTAATTTATTTTATGACACGTTGCAAAACATTGGCGAGTCGACGGATTATCTGTCTTATTGATTGTGTATGCAACATAAATCTTCGACTATTGACACTTATACGCTCAGCTGAACAATTTTATGAAGGAATGACACGGGAATATTCCAAGTACATGTTTCCCGATAAAAACCGATATATATATTTGTACCAAAATAACTTCGTTTATGATAATAAATTCAAATTGGAATATAGAAGGCAAAAATATAAAAGTAATACTCGCACATATGTCCGAAATATGTTAACTTATACTTGTTTGAATTTTATTAAGGCCGATGCAACTTTTGTGGCATAAAACAAGAACTTCATCAGCAAAAAATTTTTCATATAAAAATATATATAATTATATATAAAATATGTCCGTATATATTTTTTTTCTTGTATAATCTCTGTCCGTATATATTGAAAAAATAATAAGAATAATTAAAAAATAATTAAAAAAAACTTTTGTATGATTTTTTTTACAAAAAATAAAATTGCGATTAGATCATGCAATAGTCTATATATTCATATATATAACCTTTCTATACAATTATTACATTTATATATGAACAATTTTTTCTCATTTCCTTAAATTCCACTTTTTATAAAAAAAACAATGCAAAAATTATCCTTTTAATGATTCTTTTATTCTTCTTATTATTTTTCCTGTATATACGAAAAGATTTTACAAGAAGAAGAAAACATATAGACATATTTTATTTATAATTATATGTATATATTTATATATGTTCTTATATGAAAAATTTTTTACTGCGCGCGATCGACACTTCTTATATTAGAAATTTTAAATACGTTGCACCAAATATTACAATTATTATTATATGAAACAAGCATACAACTTTAGTGATTATATAATACGATTATATAATTTAATTGAATATAGATATATTTGTGCAAAGTCTCAATTTAACCAGTTAAATGCGAAAATTGTGTAAACACAATTTTAATGTTATCAGTTAGGTAGATAACGATATAAAAATGTAAAATAGCTTAATCGTTGCGAAGCTATTTTCTTTGGCCATGGCATGGAATTTAAAATGAGATTCGATCGACATTTCACGTAATATTCAAGAAGTCATCAGTATTTCTTATCCGCTTAAAAATATCATTCTTCAAAATTTCGTTTTTCGTTCAAAAGAGCTATTAGTATCTTTAAAAAAAGAAAGTGTCAGCATATCCTTACGCAGAATGCCCCTTTAAACGAACTACGAGCTTGACTTTTTTGCAACCGTCGAGTCTCTTCGCGTCCCGGCGTTTCTTTATCCGAAGGCTGACCAGTCCTCCTCGCATAACATATCCTCTCTTCGTCCGTGCATTCAACAGAGCGTGAACGAACTTAGCCACGACCTGCACGTGCGGCGGACCACCGCTTACAACCACCTCGTGCTCCAGAAGCCATGTGACGAACTGATCGAATGGATAACGCGGCCGCCTGATGGACCAGCAGCTCTTCAGATCCCAGTAAGTCTTTGACATGACGAGTACACTTTCGCTGCGGTGACTAGACCGAAAGGAATCCTCTACGGCGAGTTGTTTTTCTCCTTGAAGGCCTTCTTCCGACTCTTCACACGCTCATTCATAAACACGGTACACCCGCACGCTCGAACGTTTGACCGTTCCCCAAGCGTCTTCCCATCCATTCGTGGTCGATGTTAGCGAGATATCGTTCTCGAATCTCCGTTCTGTCTTATCAGCTCTATCGAATAATGATCAATCGACTGTCCTCATTGCGCGGCTATTGGAGATACAACGCGAGTCGTTCGGTACTTCGGCGGTGCGGCGTGCAACGTTCGTCACCCAGTAACTGGAGCCGCTCGGCGAATTCGAGCAATAGAGAGAGCTCTGGCTCGACTCGGCTCGGCAGATAGGATCAGTTCAAGTCAGTTGGATTGCATTTGTCTGCCGCGAACCGGATACTGCTAGTCGTCCGCGACGTCCGTCCGCCGGCGAACTCTCTCGAAATCTGACCTTCGCGCGTGGTTCCCCCGCGTTGAAATCTCACCGAGTCGTGTGATCGGCGGGTCGTATCTTTTTTTTCTTTTTCCCCTTTCTTACACAAGCCACACGTCACGTGCGCTCGAGCAAACACGCCGGATCCCGCGATAATCACTCCGGAGTCCCGCGATCCGAAGAGTGCAATCCCGCGATAACTTTCCTGAAAAACCTGAAGATCTTTTTCGACGATCGTGCGCAACCGGTTTGCACTTCTTCGCCGCCTATAGGCCGTTCGTGCGCTCCGTTGTTTGCCTTCCACTTGTCCGATGCACCTCTATAAAAGGAATGAACTTTGTATCCACGGCGAGAGTCACCGAGCCTATGTTGTTTATCTTCTTGACGTGCTGCCACTTTGCATCGGGCCTAATTATAGTGCCACATGTGTGCCATTGCGCACAGTTTTCTATTACCTCGTAGAACACTTCGTTGAAATGTATCCACCCTATTTCTTCTCCCAGGAAGTTCTCCCTACGCGCTCCGAAGTTATAAATCTCTTTCCGTTTTACAACGTGAAGACGAATGTGTTTCGATTGTAAGATGAACTCAGTCTCAGAAGCAATTAATGTTTCTTGACTTGCGCAATTAATCTCATTGACATTTCTTGATAAGCGATCTGTACAAGCGGCTGTAATATTCTTCTTGTTTTCTTCTCTCGAAATTAAGTGAATTTCACGGATCTAATTAGCCTTCCTCGAAATTACATATATTTTTTTCGAGCTATGAAAATCTTTTTCTTTAACTTCTCTTGTACTTATATTCCTTCGAGTTCTCAAAATAGTAACTTCGTTTCTACTTAATGTCTTCAACAAATTCCCATTGACCGGGAAAAACAGAATGCTCTGCTTATAAGATTCAATTTAACCGCCCTGGCGTCAGCTTTTCGGCGGCAGGGCTGCTCGTCATCTGAGGGGATGATCCTGCCGCGACAATAGCACGTAGATAGCCAGGATATCGCGTGTTACCACGAAGCTATCGATCAACGCAAGTGCGATCACTGAAAGTGCGTGCGAAACTCGCGTACACTCTGTCGGAAGTCGATATAAATCTGCTGCGACGGACGAGGGCATTCCTGAACGGTGCTCGCTCACGATATATCGACTCGCAGATCTCGCTGTTCAACTGCACTTGAAGGAGATCACTATCGTTTGAAGAAGCTCGCTCGATGCATCACACGTGGTTGTTATTAAACGCGGCCGCGAGCTGTCATACGCTATCTGTCACAAGTGATCTCGTCAGCGGTTTTATTGCATGACTAATGGCTGATTGATTACGTTACGCTTAGTTCCTCGCGTAGGGAACCACGTATGGAACAGAGAAGTAGTTACTTGTTTAAAAGACAGCGTAATACCAGGTCACCCTCGATCACGATGCAATTCGGATACATCAACAACGCGAGGATAAACTGTTCCGATCGATGAAGCTAACACCTCTTCTACGATTGTTGAGCGCGTTATTTATTGCGCTGGCGATCCCGATCGATCCGCTTCTTGTCTCAATGGATTCAGTCACCGCGCCGGAACCTTGTCACGTACCAGAATATACCGGACTAAGATTAATTCGGTTATCTCGGACGATAACTTTGGTTTCACTGTTCTCTTCTCGCCTGGCTGTGCACTATACAAACCAGGTGACTTGTTCAAATACAAATTATCAAGCTTTACTTTACACAAATTTATCAAGCGATTACTCAAGACGCACGAGCCACGATGTACAGGAACTTTAGAAGATCTCTTGATACAACAGGCTCCAGAACTCTGCCGGTTTTCTCTTCACTTTTAATGAATTGTCTCTTAGACGTAGAGATAATATTCTCTGGATTGAAGACAATCAATCTGCGGATGGAACGAGATGACGCTGAAGAACCGAATCTTTCTCTCCGAGAGCTTTGCACTATCCAGAAACGCTTCGAGCGAGAACAAGTTAAAGACTACCGGTTCGAGCTGGTACCGGTTCTCGCGCGTACGATGCAACTGAGCGACTGCAAGCTCAGCCGCTTTCTTCCCGAGTGATGCCCGGCGGAGTCGCTTCAAGGTTGCGCGCGTGAGCTCGGTGGGATATCGATTCCCAATCCAGACAGGGAGAAGTGTATTGTACACTTTTTTGGCGCCGGTAGCGAGGAAGGTGTCGTCAATTGATAAATGTCGCAGGTAATTGTGCAAATGACGCATAATGTCACCGTTTACTTGTAAAACAAGTACGGTATGTGCTCAACGACGAGGCTCGATGACAGCGGTTGTCATTCCGATGTTTAATAATACGATCACACGATATTTAGCTTCGTTGTGACCTGGACGCGCCTGAATGGATTCAGCAGAAATCGATACGCGGCTACGCGCAATATACGGCGTTCTGAATTCGCGTGCATCGTGTCTTTCTTTCGCAGTGTTTCTCTCCGTCTCTTTCTCTCTCGCTCTTTGCTAGTACACCAACTTCCCCTCCATCGAGAGGCTGTCGTCGGCGGAGACAGGGACGCCGGCTCGCGCCAGTTCGAGCCAGTTTGTTGGCGGCGATGCCCGGCGTCTACCTCCGCGTCCCCCACTTCCCGTTCACCACTACAGCGAAGCGAACTCCTGACGGCATAACCACCGCCACTATCCTTCACCAGAATAAACTCCCACCAGCCGCGCGCAGAGCTCTGACAACGTCGCAGTGGTTTCTGGTATAACCGAGAAGTGCATAATTCTCTTTGGACTCCACTCTTTATATTGATGAAGCGAGGAATAGAGGAAGAATGATAGATGATGATAAAAAGACAGATATTTTTCAATTCTTCTCTTCAGAAAGAAATGACGCAGCTTTACTTTCTTATCTTTTTTGTTTTTCCTGCTTGTAAGAAGGAGATTGTGATCGAAGGAAATAGAAGAAATTTTGTACTACCATGCTCCGCTTTTGAAATCCATTCATAGTGTAAAACAGCTTCACCTTCTTATCTTGTTTGTTTTTTTTCCTGCTTGTAAGAAGGGGATTGTAATAGAAGGAAATAGAAGAAATTTTTCACTGCTATGCTCCGCTTTTGAAATCTTTTTATAGAAGAACATTCGTATTTTTCATTATCTTCGATCTTTGTTTCTTTATTCCGACAAAAGAAGAAAATAACTCTGTATAGATATGCTTCTTCTAACTTTGTTTTTCACTAATCAATTTTTATTCGACATTTTCCATTTCCAATATTGTCAGAATAAAGGAAACAAGTAATATGTAATACAATTTTCATTTCTGAACTCTCTTCATTTCGATCAAAAGGAATCGCGAGTAAAGGATTTTTCAAAATTATCTTTACTGCGCAGTTCTGCTTTCATAGGCTCCGCGTTTATTTCTACCTGCGTCGTAGAAGTAAATGCGAAGGTCGCGGTGATTGCTTGGTAGATTTCTCGTTTATATGTGTGCATATAAATAGCTCGCAAAAGCAAAAAGAGCCATCGGTGGACATTAGTAAATCAGATTTATCGGAAACGCTTTGCTATTTATATTCGTGGAACAGGTATTTGTCGAACGGTATGCATATGACGCAAGGACTCGCTTGACTACGTGCTTCTCAGCACGAATTGGCAATCGATGAATCGCAAATCGAGGTACAACGACATAGGGATTAAAAGAGAGCCTGTCTTACTGATTTCGACATTATGACGATGCAGAATTTCATTATACAGCTCGGACTACCAGCGAAGTCGTAAAACATCATCGCTGGGATAAAAACAAGAAAAAGAATCTATGGATCGTTAAATTTGCATACAATTGTGCGTAAGACGCGTGCAGTTGCAATGCCTGTTTTGCACGCCACTATTTTCGGAGAAAACGAAAACGCCGCCGGTCGAACGACAGAAATCATTCGACTTAGACGAATGATTCATCTATAGTTAGGCGGGCGCCCGAAACCCACCGTATCCAGAATCGGCTAGTTGCTATTTGTATAGTAAGTCGTTGCGAGCTCGGAATTCGTAAGATTTTCATTGGTTCTCGCTGCTCCCTAAAGATTCAGTCGATCCAGAGTCACGTATAGAAGCGATATATTAAACGGTAAAAATAAAATTCGTGATATATTAATCTTCGGCTGATAACTTTTTTTGTTGAGTGTATAATTGTAAAGTCTGTGAGTTTGACGTACAGATCTCTTGCATGAATCTTAAATTTCTTTCTGCAAGCTGAATAATTTTTCGATAAACTCGTTAAAAAGAATCTTTATTTCTTCATCTTTATTTTATACGAAAAGCCTTGTATATCTCTAATAAGCCATTTAATATCTATTATACCTCTAATTTAAATGCGAAGATCTTATAAATTCGATAATAATATAAGAAACAGAAGATTGCAAAAAGATACAAACCTGATAATGATACAAAAGTTTTACAAATATAATGCTGTTGTTTTACAATTCCATAACATAAAAGGCGGATGGGAAAAATTGATGTGAAAAATGTAATCTAAAGATGACAAAATGATGATGTCGGCGGGGAGAAATTGATCAATCATAAGAGCGGTATCATCCGTAATTTTCTTTTGCTTGATATCTTGATATTTAACTCAATCTAGATATTTCGCGACATTAATTAAAAATATTTTCATATAAAAATAAAGCACGATGCCCACGATGCATTTATTTCGACATAAAGTAAAATACCGCTAATGTAATTTTTGTTTAATTATATAAAACCAAACACATAGTACAATGTAAACTGGTAAATGTATTATTACGAAAGATGTTACAGCTGTTCAATATTACAGCTGTTCGATAATGACATTCAATGATTTATAATACAGTAGCATATTTTATTCTATGACTTCTTTTATGCACGCGGTTTTTTCCGAGTCTCGTAATTTTTCGTATGTCAACGTATAACGTTGTCAATTTGTTATCTTATATTTTTAGAACGCGACGATTAAAAATGTGTAAAGAGAATCAATGTAATAATCAACTTACATTGCATCCGTCGAGGCGTACGAGCTTCCATTACTTTGCGGCGACAAGTTTGAAGACGATAAGGACTCTAGTGGAATCTATGACAGAAAAAAAGAAAAGAAATTGAGATCCAGAGAAATAGCATTCTTATTTTAGATATTTTAATTTCGATACTTTTTTCTATTTATAAGAGAAGATTCTTCGACGAAACTTACATCGGAGAGAACGGTACAGTCGTAGCTGGGCTGATATTTGTCCTGTTCGTGAGGAGGACGTCTCAGTATCTTATCACGATCTTGCTTATGCTTGCGATCCGCTCCCTTTAATTTGAAGACTTTCACCTGACATGAGGCGGCGTGCAGACGTGGTCCTCCTGGCAATCGAGTCTCCACTTGAATTCGGAAGGGAACGCCTTTCTCGCCACCGTGCTTTTTCGGTGTAAATTCAGTGCTTATGCAATTCACCTGTTCGCAAATTGAACAAACATGTTTGAAGTAGTCATACATAATACTTCATCAATTATTATTATAAAGCCGATAAATATATCTCAGAGAAAATCACAATCGTATATTGGGCTTTCGTACGTGAAATTCCACGGATTTTATCATTCTTCCTTTGAATTATACAGATAATACAGCTACGTGAAAGTGAGAACTCAATCTACCATGAATAGAAATGAAAGAATTAAGAATGAAAAGATTCGTTAGCAAGGATCAGCATACTTTGATATAAACGCCGACTTCCTTCGTGGGATCCCACATAAATTCCACGCTGTTGTTGGACGATGACGGTTGAGAGACATCTACTATCCCGTAGCTGAGAGGAACGTCTACCTCTAACAATCTCTCTCCTGGCCTAGCGCGCTGCCAGGCCAGCATCTGTTCCCGTTCTGTGTACTGCAGTCGTCGCTCGTGGAAGCAAATGCGAATCGTCGACTGGAACAGAAAGGTCGGATGTTCCTACAGAGACGTTGTAGCACCGTTTGGGCGACTCACATCTTTCGAACGTCGAGGACACGCCGTGAGCTCATGCCGACCGTGTTAACTGATATTCGTAATCGCGGATTATCTTTACTCCACCTCCGGGACGAACCGATGCGAAAGAGTTAGAGTTTTATTTGAACAACTACATACAGTGGCGTGCAAAAGTCTCCGGCCAGATGGATTTTTCACATTTTCTTTCAAAAGCGAAAACCAAAGGAATTTTGACTAGTAAATACATATCCAGTAATAAATAATGTTCATTTCTTATATTATTGTTTAAAAAATGATATATTCTTATATACAATACTAGTCAAAATTTCTTTGGTCTTCGCTTTTGAAAGAAAACGTGAAAAATCCATCTGGCTGGAGACTTTTGCACCCCACTGTATATCAGCAGAGATTGTATTAACTGTCTATAATTGGATGCACACCCAGTCACCGCATTATAGGATTTAAAGCATTCCAGCGTTAACGAGTCAAGCAATAATTATATCAATGCTTAAGTTACGCTTCCGTATTATTTGTTAATGATTTATTATGTAATTTATAATTTGATTACCGATCAATATATGAGATCATAAATTGCTTTACGTTATTTTGCCACCTTTTTTTCGGCTGAAAAGAATCTGTGGTCCACCAAATGATCTGCACCAGCATGAGCTCGCTGGTTTACCTCGTGTGGGACTACCAAAGCGTTGTTGAAGATGCCGCTACCCAAACATTAGAAGCGTCCGAACGAGTGCTCTTTCATATTTAAGTGATCAAGTACCTTCAGAATCTTCCCGCGATAAGCCGACAAATCGCCCAGTTTTTTCAGCTTGATCTCATACGATTGTCCCTGGTTCAGATACGTCAGCGTTTCTTCATTAACCTTGGTGGCGATGCTGGTAGCAGCTGCTAAGACGTACTGAAAACTGAAAGGAAACTTCGCGGTATATACACAACTCAATATTTATGCAATCTATTATATAAAAATCGAAAAATTAGTACGTTTTTGAATCTGGGCTATTACTTGCATCTTTAATGACGAAGTGAGTCAAGTAAGTCAAGAAAATCTTTACTGTATTCCATTAAAACGTTTAATTTAATCGCGCCGTTAATTACACGTGTGTACTTGTTAGCGTCTGCGTGTCGACTTCGCGCTCTTTGAATCGGTTACCTCTCATCTTTCGCTATTCTAGATCTTTCTTTTTCTCTCATAATATTTACTTCGAAAGGACATTACAAGTTTGAAATAACAGCCTATTGTTAACCGTTGGCTAATTATATTAAATATTTCTCGGTTAAATTCATGTAGCAAGTCCTGTAACAAATATTAATTGCTGCTATAGAAACAGATGCACTCAAGAGAGAGAGTTGCATCCGATCCACGGGCATCAAGTATATTATCTATAAATATGCTTGTGTAACTGCGATGTGTTTACGTGTAAGTGTGAGTGTCCAAAATAAGTACCAGAAAACATAGCATCTGACATAGCATTTAGGCCCCTTGCTGTAAACATTTGGTAGATGATCTGGTTTTAGGTCAGGCTTCGCTTTTTAGTGACCGCCTGTACCTTTGATGTAAACGCGTGTTACCCGACCTAAAGACTTACTAATTTTCTCGCTGAGACCGCGAAAATAATTTAGGTCGCTTACGGTGTAAACAATTGGTGGCTAGACCTACTTTCATGGGCGTCCATGAGGGGGGCAAGGAGGGGCATATGCCCCCTCCCTGGATTTTAATTTTTTCAATTTAGAATGATTTTATTGACAATCAGATAATTTTTTGTTTGAAATTTATACAATTAAAAATAAAAATCTGCATAAATATTTCTTTATAAAATATTATTTGAAAATACGTTCGTTTGGCACCTTTAAGTTTTACACTCTGCTCCCCCTCTTGAAAAAAGTTATAAGGGCGCCCATGCCTACTTTGGGTCACAGTATAGGGCAGGCCGCGCATAGGGCTCTGGGTGTAAACGTAGCCATCGACTGAAATTTTAACAGAGGCCTTGAAATCTCGCTAACTGCCTCGGTTAAAAATAGCACGTGAGTGAGAGTTATACATAATATTTCATATAATTTTTATAAAAAATTTCTGATACAATATTATTATGTTGTTCGTGTTAATTAATTAATGTTTAATAGCGCACCGGCAATCCTCGTTCAATTCGTTTCCCTGCTGGGAAGAAGACACGTGGTTGGCCGCGGTCGAAGTCGGCGGGTACTCCTCGTTGGAGGAATACAAGAGTTGGTGAAGACTAGCGGCGGTTTGTCCATTATTGTTGCTATCAGCCTCGACGGAGCCGACGTTTCCATTGTTGGACGGCACTGTATTAATCGTCCTTTGCGACACGTGATTTAAACTGAAATAATACATAAGATACAAATACTTAAGATACGTTAGACTATCGATATCGCACGACGCCGCCCTTCGCAAAAGAAAAGCGGACACTGCGGACGGAATGTCTCGCGGTTAATAACCGAGCCACTCACTATAAGTTAAAGAAAAGTGACGGCGAGACGTTCAAATCCACGGGTGTTCTCATTCTGATTTTCGGCATTCAGCAGAAATTTTCACTCAATCCCACAGATATGAGTTTGTTCATGTAAGTCATCAACGCGAAGTACGAACAATCATCAACGCGAAAGTTTGTTGTTATAGACGTCCATCGTCTTGAATATTACGTCAGCTTTTGCCGTGACTGCAACATTGCACTCTCGCAGGAACACAATCACAAATGAAAAGCGAGCGTGTTTATTAGAAACTAGATTTCATCATTCGTCTAATCAGCTATTCCCGATACTTAAATCAGTTCTTTTTCGGATATCTTTTATATAATCTATTTCACACGAAGAGAGAAAGAGAGCGAGAGAAAGACAGAGCAACCAGATCACGAGCCGACCTCTCTCGATTTCATCTTTCTCTCGTTACACATAAATACGATAATTCCACGCAATTCATACGATGGCGCGACAATTTTTCCCGTTTTTCCGGATGATCAGCTTCAGCTCTAACTCAGACGACCATTTTCTATATGAGATTACAGTTTTGGAAAACAGGAGAGTTTTCTCTTCAAAACGGCGTGGAAGTATACTTAATGCAGAATGCAGTTACTTCATCACTTCATCAGTACCATTTCACGATAAAGATCGGCATCTAAGATTTAGAAGATTATTGGAGATTGATCACTGGTAATTGGCAAGAATCATTTTTCTTTTCATTGTCATTCGTGAGATCGTACCACTATTCCGTTTGCAGAGCTCATACTGCGGCGTTTCTTTCACGCGCACTGCGTTATCCGTTGCACAAAATCTTGCTCGATCCCACCCGGGAATCTCCCCTCCAGATCTTTTGTATTAAAGTCACACGCACGCGGGGGGACGAGATATCGATCTGCGATTTACGTTAATGATCGGCGCGTCGGGCGGCCGACTTTGCGGAGCAAAACGCGCGCCGCGATAGGGACGGTAAGAGAGTTACACGCGTAAGAGAGTAAGAAGTCTGACCCGAACGCGAGCGACTTACTCTCTCGATAGCCGCGAACGGGCGCAACGATATAGCCGCGGCGTTATCTGCGGCCGTGTCTTTGCGGGGGAGCCGCGCGTGGCAAATTCCGCTCGGAATACTTTTTACCCCCGTCACCCCTGACTGGCCCCGCGGGATAGATAGACGTTCGTCGTCTTCGTACTGTGGTCGTAATCGTAGTAACGCCAGTTGCTGTCATCGGTACTGTATATTATCGCCTCTACACGGAAAGTACGATTTTGCTGTAGTGCCTAAAAATTTAGCCAGATACATATCTGAAAATAATGTTGTTGGACCATCAAAATAATCATGCCGGACACTCAAACGTAATGATACTGTTGCGACAAATTTTGACATTTCAGCAACTAGCTTGAGCGTCCTACGCAATTATTTTGATGATTCAACAAAGTTATTTTCAAAAAGATACAAATCCGGCAAAATTTTTAGATATTTCGGCGAAACCGTTTTTCCGTGTACCATTCGCCACGAATAAACGGATGGTGTTACGCAAAAAGGTTGTAAACGTAGTTAAGTTTAAAACACTCCACGTTTTCAAACCGATTTCTCAAAATGATCGATTAGTGAGCGCTTGCATGGTATTGTCTATGTTGAAAAGAAGTGATCTTAATAATCTGTGGTGACTTACTTGGGGTTGCTATGCTGATTCTCAGGCGATGGCGCCTCCTGCTTGAAGACTGTTAACGATGGCAAAGTAAGGAGGGCTTCGCTGGAAAAAAATAGAAGTTCTTATCACGTTACGTTTTTAGTAACCCTTTTCTAATTTAACATCGTTGAGAGATTTGCCAGAAATTATTCTTCTTTCAAAATATGCATTCGATAGCACGATTTAACGCATATTTTCTAGAAGTTATAGCTTAATTAGTATGTGATTAAATTCTGAGAATAATAGAATATATCGTAGTAAATGAATTTTGAGATAATCTTGAAAATTATAATTATCCATTTAAATCTTCAACTTCTTTTTCAACAATCTCTAAAAAACTTGTTTATTGTAAATTTCTTTATATCTCTCTTCTTGTCGTCCTTCCAAATTTATAATATACAATTTTTTCCTCAGAGATTATTTTATTTAAAACAGTATTCAGTATAAAATAACGACATGTTATTTGACATTTTCACTTATCGTTTTATAACAACCTGTCGATAGGTAAATCGCGAATTTTCGTTATCGCGTGCGTATATTGACGCACAATGGTCACGCCATGGCATAAAGATTAGGAATTAACGTCAGTTCATCTCGCAATGAATCGAATGTAGACATACGCGCGATAAGGAGAGAATAATTTGAGAACCACTACGATAATGCCGTGAGTCAGTAAGGTCAGCGCGAACCGGAATAAACTAGTTCGGTATGCAACGGATTTAATCGGCGTGAAATAATATCGATACCGAGTAAAAAATATCACCAAAATTTATTTATGATTCATCGATTTTTACATAGCTGAGGTACCTACAAAGTGACTGATCGAGGAAATTGCACACGTTTGCTGCAATGCGAATAAATTCTTCTGGTTATAATTCTTCGAATATCAGATTTTCTAATCATAAATAACATATAAACCTTTTTTAAAATGAAAACACAAACAATTAAATAATGCAGTTTCATTAAATTACTTACCCGAGTTTTACATACTGGTGCATACCTTTTATTTATAATTAAATGATCACTTTATTCAAAAATTGATCTTGAATAAAACGCACGGTTTCGCTGAAGTATCTAAAAATTTTGTCAGATACAGATCAGGAAATAATTATGTTAGATCATCCAAAATAATTATGTAGAACACTCAAGCTGTTTGCTAAGATCTCCAAATTTTTTGCAGCATCATTATTATATGTATGAGCGTTCTACATAATTATTTTGGATGGTCCAACATAATTATTTTCGGATTTGTCCCTGGCTAAATTGTTGGATACTTCAACAAAACAGTTCTTTCTGTGCAAAAATAAAGGATATTCGGAGAAATCACTGGCACTTGCAATCTTCTTGAATGATATTGAAGAAGAGTATTTATCACAATTTTTACAGACATTTATCGAAGACATTAAAAATGATATATATTAAGAAAGTTACTTCCAGATAATTTTATATCCTACTCTCACGCAGTAACATAGCGATATATTATCACTATTATATATATTACATTCTTTATCTATTATTTCAATAATTTTATTCTTTTGACTTTATTTTTATTTATTCAGATATTATACTTCTTTTAAATCTTCTTTATTTTCGACAATGTATTCGCGCGACGTTTCGGCCGATTCAAACATCGAACGCGTAGCTTCGAACAGTGAATCGTTACTGACAATTCGTCTAACAATTTGACTAACAATACGGCGAATTCCGCGACGATTGCAGGTAATTGCGGCTCAAAACTCTCAGGAGATATGCCGACGCGCCGCCAAGAATAAACCGGTTGTATGTACACCCACGAACTGGTGCGCCAGCCGGTTCCTTACCGGTTCAAACCACGCGTACTCGACGCGCATCTTCATTCATGAACGGATACGCGCCTCTTTTTTTCGCACACGTCGTAACTCCGTCACGTTTACGTACACATGCACGATCAGCTGATGCGTATGACATAACAAGTCGATAGTCTGTGCGATCGAAATTTTTTCTCCTTATTATACGCCGGAATTTTCTTTTTGTAGCAAAAAATGTATTTTTCAGGCTGCACAAAATTGCATTAATTAAATTATGTAACCGAGACAGAAAATGCTGAGAAAATTTTAACTAACAATAAGTATGAATTATTGTATCAACGTGCTAAAAGAAAAGAAAAGATTTTGTAAAATATACGTAAGCGCGCTATTTTAACTTTCTCATTTATTTACTTGAAAAATGATGCTCATATATGCGCATGGACTTTCAACGTCCTTCGTAGCGTAAATTTACGATACGCATATATATTATCACGATAAGGTATGTGCATAGCGATTTTGTCGTGTGTTCGTATAAAACTGTCCATATATGTAGATATAATATCGATCATAACAATCATAATTTTTAAATGTTGTTACAACGAACTAAATAAATTGATAAAATGTAATTATCTAATTGTATGCAAAATTACGCATGAATTTCTTATTTAAATATACGTAAATATAAATTATTAGTTGTACAAAGTAATATTTTTTTTTTACGAAAACGCGGAAACATGAGAGAAATTTTACGAGCTTCACCGGACTGCGCTCCTTTTTCGTTCACGTTAGATGCCTCGCGTACACTCGCGCACGTGCGTTGAAAGTGACACACCAATACTCGTGGCCCGTGGCTGCCGACCGGTTTGATTTTCTCGTGTCGCCGGTGCGACGCAATGCCAAGAACTGTGGCCAGTTTTAACCGGATTTCTAGATCAGCTCGCCGCCGTCTCGCATGCAATTCAAGCTTGTTCGCGGCAGAGGCCTGCGGTACCGACCATAAGTTCAATATTCGTACTCTATCGACGGACAGCTCGATTATATCGTCGAGATATCATCAAATCGGTATATTATTGAGACTTTTACGAAATATCTTTAGATGTATCACACTTCAATTACGACACCGTTCTTTAACGCTAAATTCATTTTTCCTCAATAAAAATGTTACTAAAATAGGGTGTCATTTCTTTTAGCAATTTATCAGAAATAATCGGATATATATTTTTTAAATTTTTTCAGAACGTCGCTTACCTCATGTTAGTGTAAGAGGCGACAGCTGTTGCAAGATCAGATGCCGCGAGAGCGGATAATGATCCATCAAAATCAGCGGCAAGGTGTTCCGCGAGTTCCTCCACTTGCGTGGACCAGCCTTGGCCAGAGCCATTGCTTCCGATGGATCCTGAAACATAAATCAAACGAATCTCACGAGTCTGATTTTTCTAAGACGTTCGTTTTTTTCTTTTGTTTAACGTTTCCTTTATTTTAGCATCATATTAGTGTCTTAGATTACAGGTGTGACAGAAGAGTTTAGAAAATATTACAATTTTTCCCACTTACAAGGGTTATCCGGAATTAACGACCGTTTTGCTATAAAAAGTTTTTATCTGAAAATTTCTCAAAAAAATTTTTTAGTAAAACATACTTTAGTCTACTTCTCAACATAGTCACTGTCAATGTTGAAGCACTTATTGTAGCGATCCACCAGCTTTCTTCATAGTCTTTTGCCGCCAGTCGATTAAATTGAAATTTTTTAGATGGGAAGTTTTCAATCCCCTCTCCCTACAGTCCAGACTTAGCGCTAAGTAATTTTCATTTCTTTAGAATGTTGAAGGACTTCTTGGGCGATACGCGATTCGTGAGTGACAAGTTGAAAGAAATTGTTAACCCTCCCAGTGAGAAATAGTTTGTCGAATCGACGTCGACTCGTCGGTGAATGATTGATGTCAAATTTTGGTTGATATTTTTGTCATTTTCGAACTCATCATAATTGTTTTTATGTTAATTGTGCAATTGCAAATATGTCTATAAGATTTCTATTGTCTTTCAACTAATTCTACATCGAATACACAGTATATATGTATGTAATGCGCTTTCTAACGTTGTCTCAATTCGATACAGAACTGACCGAAAGACAATAAAAATCTTATCTATATTCGCAATTAATATTTCATATTTGCTCAATTAACATAAAAACAATTATGACGAGTTCGAAAATGACAAAAATATTAACCAGTACTGACATCAATTCATTCACCGACGCATCGATGTCGATTCGATTAATCATTTCTTACTGGGCTTTAAAGCACACATTTTTCTTTATTGTTAATTTACAGGCAACTTATGTACTTATAGGATTCTTGGGTTGCTGATTACAAATCTAAGGTCGAAATTCAAAAATTTAAAATGGCAGATCCAATTTCACGCAAATCGCTTAAATTTTCAATTCAGGTCCGCCATTTTGGATTCGCCATTTTGAATTTTTGAATTTCGATCTCAGATTCGTAATCAGCGACCTCAAAAACCTAAAGTATGCAAGTTTTATGACGCTATTACTTATAGATTACTGTAAAATACATTCTTTCTGAAAAATATGCAATTTTTCACAATTTGTTTATTTATAGCATTGTTACAACTAATAAAATTTGATTCTTCACATTTTTTATATGTTTGTTATAACATCTTATAGATCTTAAAAGTACAAAAAATCCAGATGAAAAGATCAAAAACATAGTTTAAATAATTAAAAATAAAGAAAAAAGAAGTAGGATTGTGGGATATCCCACCATGCTTCAAAGAGTTCGTTAAGCAGGGGCTTAACGGACTAACTGCAAAGGACTGTGAAGAAAGTATTTTAAAGCTGGTGGGTCGCCATGATAAGTATCTCAATGTTAAAAAGTAGGCTAAGGTGTATAGTTTTACCATCAGAAAAACTTTTTGAAGAAAGTTTCAATTTTTTAAATCTTTATAGCAAAACGATCGTTAATTCCGGGGTAACCCTCGTATGCTTGGTTTATCTATTTAACACATCTGATATCTAATAAACATATAAGAACAATAGTATATGTAGATCATGCCTTTTCCATTTTGAAGAAGAAAACAGTTTCCGCGAAAATATAAAATATAAAATTTAGCTTTTTTATTTAACGTGTTTTCTTTTATATTCTATGAAGAGAAAGATATATAAAAGAAGCTATATTGTGCCGAAATGGTCGTGCATGAAAATTTATTATATGGCGACCTATACTACTATTCTTCACTTCGGCATCTTCATTGCATTTCGCTCTTTTTTCGCTACATGCAGCTTTTGTCTGAAATAATCAATACACAGCGGGTTTAAAATTCTTCTCGTATACGGCATCGTACCGCCTTGAGCGCCGTTATAACCGACATGAAGCTGATGATGCATCGTGGTCGGCCTATCTTTCGTCTCCTGGACGACGTGACGACGCCGACTCTTGGTGGCGATGGGGGGATAACGTCGACTTTGCAGCAGCGACACCCTGGATCTGTCGATCTCACACCACTTCATCCTATTTTGGCAGCGGCGAGGATCGCACCCAAGAACACACCACCAAAACTATGCGCGTGCACCTTCACAAAGTTCCGCCAGTATGGCGTGCTCGTATCGGGCTTTTCTTTTTCTCTTTCTCTCTCTATATCTCTATCTCTCCTTCTTTCTTCGACTAAACTAATCTGCGTGATACATTGCGTATATGTATGTGCACGAGTTATCAGCCACGGATGACCACGTGGGCAAAAAGGCGTCGGACGTAAGAAGACAGAACGCAGAAGTTCGCCGATCAGTCTTGAGGAGTTCTTCAAGCGACGTCACTCGAATCGTATATCGCCTCATCGCTGAGCGCTTGAACGCTAATCAACAATGACAATATTGAACGCGAATTTTGCTTCGGACGATTTCGAGTATCCTTCGATATTCGCTGATTTGAGGATTTTCCCAAGTAGTCGAAATTTCAGCGAAATTCGACGGTGATTATTAAGTCGCTTGCGTCAAGAGTTATATATTGCATGTGTCCGTTATTATGTCTGTATAAATTAATTGAATTAATGTTTAATTAGACGTTTCAGAGTTTTGTCACAAGGACAATAATCTAGTGCGATATTGGTGGACGCTAGAATTCTATTTATGGATTTGTAACAGAAACAGTGAATTTATCGCAGAACAGTTTAATCTTCTAAAAATTTGAAGAATAGGAAACGTAATAGATAGAGAGAAGATCCGTAATACTAAACAGCAAAGTGGAACTCGTGGCTACGACAGTGTTCGAGGGGCCGTTTGGTCACGACCTTTAAGAAGATATGTCTACGTCAACGGCTACACGATAATGACGATCGACTTCGCGCCATGCACATTTAAGGCAACATATTCTTTACGTTCTATGCAAATATATCTTGCGCGGGAAATGAACTTTGACACTTCAAAGCTAAACATTTTGTTAAAAAAATTTTTTAAACAAGATTATAGCTTTATATCTATTGCAACTCTGTGATTTGAAAAAAGGATAATTACAATTTCTTACAATAAATTAATTTAATTTTATTAGATACGATATACTGGGAAATTTGCTAATCTGGAAATTAAGAATTATGCTTCAAATTTAATCGCATCGATGGATATTTCTATAAATTAAAATTAAATAATCTGTCATATATAGATTAAACAGTACGCAACAATTTTTATGCAAATAATTGAGAATAAGTAAGAAATACCAACCGTCTCTTCTGATATGTTTCTTTTCAAGTTCCGTGATATGTTGTAACGATTCCGGGGAACGGCGTTTCAGATTATTCTGTTCACAATTCGGAGATGATCCGGAAGACGAGAGTTGTGGCGAGCCGCCGTTCAAATGTATCTGATCACCGCCGGTCGGTGAATTTTTCGGCGAGTTGCGCTTATCTTGCCATAAAGAATTTTGCGGACTATGATACCCTATTGCGGTCTGCAACATTAATATTTTGCAATTGTTAGTTTCGAAATATAATTTTTTTAAATAAATCTGAAGCTGGCGGAAAAATTTCTTTCTCAAGAAATTGACACTTCGCTTAAAAAAAAAAAAATCAAGATCGGTAGACAAACATATGAGTAGTAAGTATCAACGAGAAAGGATTAGTAGACATAGAAAAAATTTTTAAACAATATTGTATAAAATAGTTTTAAAATATAATAAATATAAAAGTTTTTAAATATAATAAATATTTTGTTTAAAATATAATTTCAAATAATCTAACAAAGGGGCATTTATAATTTATTAGATTGAATCTGATGAGAAAGAGAGAGACAATTATCCCACATACCTGTTGAGGGGCGGTTACAACGTCACACCTGTTTGGACGAACCGGCGACAGTTGCTCGTATGACGGAGACGTGTTGGTGAACCACATCGCTCCGTGTAGAGTTTCCGCGCCGCCGTCCATCATGAGTTGCAGCTCCATTCAGCAGCTTTTGTTCTCAGAGCACACGTGATTGGATTAATTACTCGGAGTATCGCCTACAACCTGTGTAATGCGACACTAACGGGTTTGCCTGCTGCGATTTCCGGACAAGACGAATCTATATGCTAATCTTGAATCTCAGATCTACGAAGGGTATCAGTCTTCGATCGCCCTTAAAGAGACTCCGTCGGCGAGCATCGATTCCCTAGCGCCAAAAGATCCCTCTCTTCAAGGATGAGAAGACGAGGACGACTTCTTGACTTACGAGTTACAATTTTACTATTTTACATGCTATACGTCTATATATGTATATATGCGAAAATGAATTTCGTGACTATGTTCCTCGGCGACGATTCTGTAAGAGGCAACGAGTCCACGCTGTTCTCAGATCACAGATCGATGATCTTCGTCTCCGGCTGTCGTTCTGTAGCCGCGAGAAGCACTCATTCCATTCCACCGCGTGTGCCCTTCGTGCCTGTTGCAGATCGTGCTGTGCGTCCACTCTGTGGCTACTCCTCGGTCCAGATCTTCGATGTGCCCGGAAATACACGGTGCATCACCCGACCGTCGGTGGTTCTCAGGGCCGAGTACGCGTGCTGATCCGCCCTCTCTTAGAACATCACGAAGAAGCTGTTGTACAGTTTCTTGATGCCGGTGGTCTCGCGCTGCCGGTGTGTTTCCAAGAGTGCGCAGCCTCGCGACTTCAGTGACAAAAAACGGGAAAAGACGACGAACGCGTCCTCGAATATCATTGCCACGCCTTGGCTGCAACGCATCTTGTTCCTAGTTGTGCCGAAGCTCTGCTGCCGTTTCGGCGGAGAATCTCCTCCTGCGAATAACAGACTTTAGCTTAATTTTGAAATAAGAATGACACTCGGTCGACATGCTGATTATTTCGTGTTCGACGTTTGAAGTGGTTTGACGAGATAGCACACAATTCTAACTATATCTTATTTATTAAAATTTGAACAGCGTTTATATATATTTAATGCGTTGACTGCTATAAGTAAAAAATGATAATAAATTATGACGCAACACATAGAATTTCTGTATCAAATCTATGCGATTATTTAATATTCGGATATTTTTTATCAAAATTAATTACATTAAAATTTATGATATTAAAGCATGTATAAATAAAATAATAACGTAAATCACACAAATCAAAAAAATTTTCTTAACAGTGATGTATTGATTTAATGTATTGTGTTATCAAAATCAAAATTGATAACAAAATTATGATACTGCAACACCTACAATTTTTGTATCAAATCTATATAATAATCTGCGATTATTCAATATATTTGATGTCGTTTACCAATTAATTAAAATTTATGATATTAAAGCATGTATAAGTAAAATAATAATGTTGATTACACAAATCAAAAAAATTTTATACAAAAATTGCGAAAACATGACATTTTTACACAAATATGTCATCTTTTAAATCATTTCTTAAAAGAATCATAACGTTTTAATATTGCAAACAAGCATTTAATGTAAAATTTATTGTACAATATAATATACATTGATTAGTCATTTGATCGATCGATAGCCGTCGCTATATTCTGATTAATAGCGCGTTGATTAAACATTCGTATAACGTTTTAAGTAATGAAAAATCTGTAACTGTTTCTAAGAATATCTTGCCGCTACTTGACGTCAACTAAAGCTGTGACCAACACGAAAGCATAAAGCGGTTCCGCAAAAATCGATTTTTTGTTTGATTCAGCTTCTTTAATAGTTTCATACTTTCAGAAGTTAATCGATAATTTACAATGTTTCATAATTGCAGTTAAATTTCCTCTTAGATAATAAAGCAGCTTTAATCCATCACAAGATAATATTAATATTCCATAACTTGTATTTTGTTTCGTAATTGCCAAGTTTCTTTTAAAGACTCTTTATATATGTATATATGGTTCTTAATATTATAATTTGCTAACCTTCTTCTATACGTTTTAATCGATGTCTTTTCCTTGGTATCTCCTCCACCTCGCGTAAGAATCACTCGAAAAAGATATCGTCTTCGTAACGAAGAACGGAAGGAGAGAACGTCAATTTCGCAGATCCAAAAACATTCCCGAGGTAGACGGGTATCCGCGTGACACGCCTTAATTATCTTATCAAGATCTTGCGACTGTGGAAGATCAACTCAAAAACTCCGGTGTTTCGAAACTTTTACGCTTCCTTGGATCCGAGCAGCTGTACTGCTATTAATTTCCAAAATTTCATTCAGCGAAACAGCGTTAAAGACGAAAGTAATGCCTTGCCTGAAAGAAGTTGCTCATTTCTCGTGAAAACTCGAAAGATTCCAAAACTGGCGAGTATCCCCGAAATGTCTGGGCTCAACGTTACGTACGTTTCGATTGCTTTCTACCGACTATGGCTCACACACTGGTTAGTGTCTTGGGTATCGAAGGCTTCCGCCTTACCATCACCACATTTTCATGATCCTTATCTCCATGGTGCCTTCTAAAAAAAAAAAACAATCCGATCCAGGAGGAGGTGAACGAGGCCTCTCGTGACGTCAATGGAGGTTCGAGTTTCGTCTATCACGTTTCCCAAAATCTTCTCGATGGCAAAAGGAAGTCTGGTCCTTCCAAAAAGGATCTGCAAGGCGATGGCTCTCCCGGCGGGACCAAAGGGACTTAACCCTCTCCACGATACCTGCGTCTTTCTCTCTTTCAGTGTTGTGTTCCTGCCGTTACTGCGCAACGAGACACTAGTAGAGTCTTTCGAAAAGTAGCAGCCAGTAAATGTGGGCCATTCAGTCGTCGAGAGTCTCGAATGTGGGAAATATCGCTGAAAATATCTTTCGTATTATCTCTAAGGTGATGCTAAGAAGCACTTTATAATCCTCTTATCTTAGTAAATATTCCGTTGTTTTAAGATTTATTCACTGCTAACGGAGATGACTTGTCGATCTCACTGCTTCTGTCAGATGTTTTCTTCGTTCTTCCGAATAAATTGCTTGATATATCTTCCAATGAATAGTCACTAAAAATCCACAGACAGTTAATCCTTCGTGTATTGAGCGAAATCCTTCGCTTCTTGTGAAGCTTTAGCAAGATGCAGAGTTCAGAAACTTCTTCAGGAAGAGAAGTCCGGCTGGCAAGACAGTAGTCGATAGATTGCCTGACGGTCCCGACACGAACTCTGGAATGTCCACGGGTGATCCAATCCAATCGTGCTTCAAGGAATTAACAGCTTGGCCAATGGGCTCCACTCTCGAGGGTCGACTCTCAATTGGAACCACTCAATGCTGATCAGCGAGACGCGTTTCCTTTATCCTCTAGCGTTGTCTCGTGCTGATCACGTCGCCTTGCAAATTCGTGATTTGTCACCTGAAGATCTTAATGCGCCAGAAACTCTCGTTGCATTGCGGATGAATTTAATTTCTGATTTATCATCTGCAGTTTTGCGCTTGCAGTGATAGCCCACCAATTTATCTCTAGCCTCTAACTTATCTTCTGGTTGCAGACGCTGCGGATTCGAGAAGAGCGCAACTCCAAGTAGCTTATTTGTATTAGTTATCAGTTAAGACGTCACGACAGTGATCGCCAAAGATGCCACTTGCCTTACAGTCTTAATGTTATTACAGGAGAAATGTGTATTATACGAGTTACGTGTCTCGTTGCTAAAGACACTGAAAATTTCCACAGTCATCTACGGATGTTAGGGTCTATTCTAAGACGGAACTGTTCGACGATACGGTAACGAGGCCAGCCGCGGTAGTTTGATAATTGGCGTAGTTTGCGACTGGCAGCCGACGATCACGACTGCCAGCGTCGTCCCGACAGACACGTCGTAAGAGCAACGAGCCTGTTTGCCACGCGGATTAATTAGTTTCAAAACGTTATCTCTGATATCGTGGCTTTTCGCACGGCACGACCTCGAAAGCTCCTCCTTCTGCGCGCTCGTCTGGAGGAAGGCGATTTCGCTTCTCGGATCTCTTTTGTTCCGCGCGCGTTTCTGCTGATCGCCTCCGAACGTCACGATGTGGTGCCGATGTGTCTGTCAGCGCTGCCACGTGCCGGCTGTTCAAAGAATGCCTTCCGAGGACGTTGTTTCTCAAAGTTGTTTCCGCCCAACCGCGCTCTGTTTGCTGAAGAAATCTAGCGTTGTTTGCCGTATGCGTTCTATCTTTTCGAATTTACCACGAAATTTTCCTATCCGTGTGTTTTCTTCGGCAAGTTACTGCATCGACTTGATGAAGAAAGTCTGAAACAATAAAAAAGTGACAGCGATGTTCATGACTTCACTATTGACAGTGAAATGAACTTCAAGGAGATTGAAAAAATTATTAATTTTTATTAGCTTTGGCACGCGTTACATATATTAAGTTAAGTTACAATATGTATTAAAATACATTTGTCAATTTGTCAATTCTTTTTCATATAAAATATATGAAATTTGTTATAGAATTATCGTTTGTCGTTCCAGCAACCATCTTCATTAACTGTTGGATAAACATGATATCGCCTTCCTCGTCTCGTAATTTGTGGTTCACGACTTTTTCACGCATCACGTCCGCCTCTCTCGCTCCATCCTCTTCTCTTTTCATGAACAATCGAGCGATTCTCCTTCGGAATGGATCAGCTGTAGTTTCGTTGATCGATGTCAATCCGCAGGGTCACCATCGCGTACTCGCTATTCGCTTTATGGCGACTTAAGCAATTCCTAGAACGCGAACGCGCTTGCATACTGCCAAAGAAAAAAATCCCGACTCTGTAGATCTTTTATGGAAAATGATGAATGTCTCCATTAGTGTCACATAGCTTTCATGTTGTTCATAAAGTAGGCGTACTGGTGACAGCATTTTTTCTTATTTCCGTCATCTTATAAAGTATATCATCTTATATAATATATTTTTCCAAAACTGATAGTATCTGGATATTCTTTATTGGCAAAGTTTTAAGGTTTTGTATAGCGTATAAAATTCTTGCTGCAAAATGTATGACATAGGAAAATTCAATTCTACAAAATATACAACAAGATAATAATCCAATTTAGTAAAGGAATTGGACAGTCTAACAATATTTTTTTAATCAGCCGCCCAAAGCCTCTCCTGTTGTAGACGCAACGTTGCCTTGTACTTTGCATCCGGATTTCTTCCAGATCAATGACCACGACGATCGCTTCAGCTCATCCGAGCTTATCATGAAGAGTCACGACCTGGCTCGTAACAAACAAAGTTGCACGCGATGGGCATCGTTGTTTTTTACTCGAAACGCAAAAATTCTTTACGGTAGGAGATCTATTTATGTCAATGTCTTGTATTGTACATTAGAAATTACAAGAAGCTAGAAGATTAGCGTGAAATCGTAACAATAAAAACAGCTGCAAATTGTTATGTCAATGGAATTTAAATATTTTACTATTATCATAACAAACAAAGTTGCGCGCGATGGGCATCGTTATTTTTTTACTCGAAACGCAAAAATTCTTTACGGTAGGAGATCTATTTATGTCAATGTCTTGAATTGTATGTTAGAAATTACAAGAAGCTAGGAGATTAGCGTAAAATCGTAACTTCAAAAACAGCTGCAAATTGTTATGTCTATGGAATTTAAATATTTTACTATTATCGCACCAAAGAATTATTTATTATTACTTATTACTTTTAATTATTAATTTCTAATTAATTAAATTTTTAAGACGAAACTGATTTTATATATAGTAATTAAGTATTTGCTTAAATATATACTTAATTTGTGTAATTTTAATTAGTGCCAGTATCGAGAAGCTATAAAATAAATTTGTTTGATGTTCATGTTGATTTATGCCAATAACAAAAATATAATATTGGCATAATGTATAGAAACTATTTCTACTTGACACGTCGATAATTTGAAAACGCGTAATATCTATTTACAGGAACGGGTAGAACGCGCTTCGTTTAGGTGTGTGTTAGTCACTGACGTAATAATGTCAAACAAATGTCTCTTAATTAATTATTATCGCTTTCCACAGACTGCGTCGTGTGCTCTCAGGTGTCATTAAACCGTATTATCGATCGAATTGTACGTAATTAAGTCGAGAACAACATTCGTATAAGATCAGCCGAATTTTTTTTATCGACGTATTACATACCTTTTATAATATAACGTTATACCAGATGTCTTACAACTTGGTAACGTTATCTATGCTACGAGCGTTTTGACAAATTCGCCGTCGATCTCTGCTCATTATCAGCATCTCGTTGAGAGATAATTGCAGCGAACGTGCCTGGGAAATCCGCGCAAGAGAAAAATAACCGGCAAATAAGATTGTATATTATTGTCGCGGAGGAACATGATTATTTGCTTACGAGTTAAACGAGTTGTCGACACGACACGAAGTATGGAGTTGGACGATTAAGCTCGCATAAATTATACCGATGATTTACGATTGTGCACGCGAAGTGAATTGTGCTATCGAATAATGAATGTTGAAGCGCAACGTTCGGGCCTGTCTCACAATCGACTATGGCTGAAGGCAGAGAACAAGACGTAAGCACTTACGTCTATCGTAGTCGTGGACGTAAAGTAAGGTAGAGAAAAACGTATACGTAAGGCTATTGTAGGCAATAGACTTACGTATACGTTTTTCTCTGCTTTACTTTACGTCCACGACTACGATGCTTACGTCTCGTTCTCTGCCATCAGCCTATGAATACGCGAACCCTTCAGAAAGTGAAATTTTCAATGAAGAAGCAACCTACACGCAAAATGGTGCGTCGTAATATATTATAC